>BMAW01115936.1:46066-75355 GCA_019974015.1 Nephila pilipes | reverse complement strand
CTGACAACTTCTCAAAGGAGTAAGAGCAGGAGATAGTTTTTGAAATGCAAAAGCAATATCGATATTTTTAGGTTACGTTTCAAATAAAAATATACTGTTTTTTTTTTAATCGAACTTTATAAGTCTGCCAAGAAATAGAAAATATAAACAAAATTATGTTTCTGTTGAGAAAACTAAAGCAATGGATTACATTTTAAAATATTTTTTTTTATTAAAACCACTTTTTAAATTCAAAATGATACAACGGTAAAATTTCTTGCCATTATATATGATATAATTAAAAGATATCCTAAAAATAATTCCATTTTACAAGCATAACGAGTACAGGTCACATGGACATATCATAAACTATTTTGATTTATCTCGTTATTCAAATCATTGAATTCTGTCATAAGGATAACACATATAACAAGACTAAAATGCATGCAAATGTAACTTAAAAAAATTTCCATATGCTCACTAAAATTCAATTATAGTAGTGATATGTATGAAATTTGTGCGATAACGCGCGATCATAACTATCATTCAAAATTTTTCTAAAGATTTCATGTGAACCTTTTAGGTAAGATTTAAAATGGATTGGTTCTTCAATTAAGAAACATAATTTATATTTAAAATGGTTTAACTGTAATAGTTTCAAAAAAATTCTATTGTAAGTATTTTTTTCATAAATTTTGCTTTTAAGGAACTTTTGTTCTAATAAAGAGATGTTAATAAATTTATTTTTAATAATTAATAATGTATTCGTTTTCATGTTTAAAATGTACTTATCTAATTTTATAAATCTTACTAACAAATTTCAATAATTTGTATTGATGAAAATCGATAATTGTTGCTACATATTTAACGATTCTTTTCAACTGATTACGTTTTTTGGAGCATAATTTTTGAAACATTAAACAAAAAAAAAAAACAAAAAAAACTCATAGAAATAAATGTGCCTATAAAGCAACTTTGTCCATCAACTTAACTGTGAAGAAAAAAAATCAAAATAATATAATTTTCAAATAATGGGTGAAATTGTCATTATTTTTACGCATTACTATAAAATTCTTCACTAATTATGTTCTTATCATTACTTGTAATAGAAAAAAAATTGTAATTTAGGAAACACTGATATTCCATAATTTCAGTTCCATGCATGGTTACACATATATGCTGTAATTAAATCATTTGAAAATTTTAAGCATTTCGAAACATGGAATAAAAATGTCTTTAATTTAAGTATTATAATTAATTTTGAACATTAATGTTCATATTACTTACATTAAAAGAAGGGCACATTAAAGAAAACAATTTATGTTTTATAGCAGATATTTTATTCATTTGCTGCAAAGAAAGATAGCCAATGACATTCTTCAAAACTAAAATGTACAAAGATTTATTCAAATTTTCATTAAGCCTTTATGGTCTGCAATTGAGTTTTCAAGACGAAACTGGCCCACTCTGATAATTTTATGACATCTAATTTAATTCAGAATTCATTTTATCCTCATTTTTTAGATTTCATGTATTTCAAAATTACATATTTTTTCAAAAGTTACTTATGTAAAATGTTTTCAAAATCATCATAGTATTAACACAGTTCATTTAATATCTTATAGTTTGTACAGAAATAATTCTTCATTAGCAGCATTTTAGAAATAAATATAAAGCTCTACAAATGTAAATCTCATGTGTAAAAATAGATTTAGTCTATGTTTCATATCCAAACTATCACGCGAAAATCTTTTGAGGCTACCCGGAAATGTGGAACAAAATAAAATACTTGACCTTTATGTTTTAAAATTATTCGTAGAGTTTAGGACTTTTGTGTTCCTAATAATGGTATTTTAATCATTCTACAGAATTATAAAAGTAATATTTTTGTCAAAAAGTTTTCCCTTCCTTCTGAGTTGATTATGGATATGATTTTTAAATATATTTCCATTGAAGTACCAATTTCAAAAATAATACTCTATAAATATACAAAATAATTCATTCCTCATATATAAAATAATACACAAAATGTAGTGAATGAAATGTTTTAAAGACATTATTCAATTTTCTTTAAAAAAAAAAAATCACAGAACTTTGTAAATTTTAAAAATTTTAATTTTTTTTCTTCTTCTTTTTTCATATAAAAGATTATTTCTTGAACCTTAGGTATTACATAAAGAACAAATATATTTAGTTCATTATATGTATAAGTACACTTTATAGAAGAATAATATTGTTTTATAATTTTCTTTAATATAGTACCTAATGGAAATATATCCCGTAATGTCCATACTCAGGGAAAGGGGAAGGAATACTCTGTGACAAAAAATTACTTTTATAGTTCTATAGAATGAGTAAAATACCATTATCAGGCACGCAAAAAATCAAAGCTCTACTGATAATTTGTTATTAATTATTATTAACAAAATAAACAACTTATATGTTAACCCATATATATATATATATATATATATATATATATATATATATATATATACAGAGAGAGAGAGAGTTTTATTCAGAGCCAACTTACCTGTAAACAAAAATATTGACTTTTTTTTTTAAATGCATATTATAATACTTCACACTTTTTTTGGTCTCGGTAGCCTTGTGAGCATGATTTCGGACACTTGACCGACGGTTTTTGTTGAATCGCGGGTTAGAGCCTTGGCCATTTAAGACCCACCGTGTAGCCGAGACTGGTGCACGTTAAATCTGTCGGGGCCCAAAATCCTCCCTTGGAAAGGGGGTTGAAGTTAGGAGGGGGGTTGCCAACTCAGGTTTCGTCCTCGTCACTTGACTCAGGTTCAAAATTACGAGATCTGTCACCAATAGCCCTCGTGTTGCTTCTAGTGCGACGTTAATAAAATAACCAAACCAAATTACACCTTTTTAGCCCTTCCAAAGTTATAATTTAAGATAGCTAAATTACGGGTTCAAAAATATTTCACATTAAGAATGTTCATCATTCAATTGTACTTTCTTTCCTTTTTATGAGCTTTTTTTTATCAATGCTTAGTTACAATATAAAAACATATGAAATAGCCAATATTTCCAATTCAGCTCTTATTTACCAATCTACTTTTTTTTAGGGGGGAGAAGGGATAAGGAAATTTAATTTTTAAAGTAAAATATAATTTAGTGCAATGTACTTATAAAAGTCTTTCTATATACACAATTATCATCGATTTTGTTTTTAAAATTATGTTTCACAAACTATAATTATTTAAAAACGCTTGAATAAAGTTATCAGTAAGTAAACTATTTTGTATTTATCTCAATTACAAACATTTAGCATGTGTATTTAATTAAAACAATATATTTTTGCTTAAGAAGAAATTTAAAGCTTTGTCTCATATTAAAGGTGTAAAAATTGTATGAGAAGAATATTAATGATCATGTGTAATTATTATATTCGTATTAATACAATTTTAAAAAGTTTACAATCTGTTCATTAAATTTTATTGTAAAATCATTTTCTTTCACTTTTTATTTTATTTAGTTCCATATTAGCATGAATTTTATTTACGAATATTTATTTTTCCTCATTCAAGAATTTGTCAAATCCTTCAAACTCTTATTATCGTTGTCGATTATTATTATTATTTATATATACACATTATTATTATTCTCTTTTTTTTTCCTTCGCACGCACACACAAGAGTTCATTTACTCATCACTAGAATGCAGTTGTCCTTAGAGAAAAACATCAGGTTGCTTAACAACAACAATAATTTATTTACACGAGTGTCTAATCCCTCCCTTGCAACAGCTCCGCTCGGAGATTCGGTCAGTTCTCGTCTGAGGGGATTCTGTGGCATCTTACACTCACCCCTTTACAAATGAATGCCCTCTAGAGGCGGGCTTTATGTAAGAGAGATAACATTTCTTCTAATCATGATATACAATTGTCCCTATTGTGCAGATTACAATTAACACTAAATCATTAGTAACTGATACACTTGAAAACCATTAATTATCATATACAAAAATATCAATGTTTAAATCCTCAAACACTTAAATAGCATATAATAATAATAATACACAAACATCAATATTTAAATTCCTCAAATACTTAAAAAATTACTAGTTTCATATTTCAAAACATCGAACATCTGTATCCTCATAAACATTAATTCATACAATTACAAATATTTATGAACGAACTCTTGAGGCGGGCTTTATGAACGGGAGATAGCATATATGTGTGTGTGTGTGTGTGTGTGTAATTACTTAACTTTTATTTAATAATATTTCAAAAAATAATTTAATCTTCTATTCTGTCCAATTCCCTAATTCAAAAGTAAAGAATTCATTCTTATTTCCTGATCTCTTTCCAAATTATCCTTTTATTTATTAGATCACGCGCTCATAAAATTTGTTTAACCTTTTGAGTACGGCTGGCCGATCTACAGGCCAAAAGGAATATACCCTTAAAAGCCGGTGCTGACGGATGTAGAGGCCAAGCCGTGCTTTCCCCTGTAAACAGCTTTCGAATCAGCATGAGGCCTATTATAGCCCCGGAACATCATCTGCTTGACCGGTTTCTTTTGTATTCAGAAGGGGGGGGAGTGGAGTTTCCTCTTTCACCCTTACCTAAAAATCCCTCTTTTTTCCTTCATACTCAAATTCTCACTAGCGGTGAGTGCATAGTTATTTTTGTAAGTGATTTTGTCATCTCGATTACTTAATCATTTCATTTTAAATTAATTTGATTTTTTTTAAAAAAAATGCCTAAACGTAAAAGAGAACTTACCACGGAAGAGATTCAGAATATTTTAGCTGATTTAGAGACGAAATTTTTGATGATTCTGATTATGATTGTGAGTTAGAAAATGAGGAAGATGATTTAGATCAATCTTTAAATTTGAGTCCAGAGGTTGAAGATGAGGTTGTCTCCGAAGAACAAAATAAAAAAATCTGGAACGACCCACAAATAACCCATAAAGCGACAATTTTACCTTTTACAGGAAATAATGTGATAAAAGGAGCCGCTGTAATGAAATTATTAGATTAATATGTTGAACTTAAACAATATTTAAATATTTGGAAATAAATTTTTAATTTCTAGTTCCACTTTATTATTAAAAGGTTCCACTTTACTTTATTATTCAAATAATAATATATATAAATATTACTAAGAAATATATGTTACACAAAAATTTTATTTCCAAAGTTTATTCAAAAAAGTGTCATAACTTTAAGTGGTGATTTTTTTATTTTTGCATTCTGTTTTTGATGAAAATTTGTGCATAATTACACAATGTATTGCTGTACAGAAGCATATTTTTATTGTTATCTTAAGTTATGCTTATTGAAAAACAGTTTTTAAGAATTTTATATCGAAACATCAAAAAAAACACCTTTTTTTTAATCGTGAATAAACAACAAAAAAGAAAAAATATTTGCAACAAAAAAAATTACAGAAATATCTGTTATAGATTTTTAAAACTGTACATTGTAGTCTTTCGAATTTATAAAAGCAAGAAACTAATTCCGACATTTTTTTATTATGACAATTGATGTATAAAAGTTGAGTCTTCGAAACAAAAACTATTAATTCCGATATTTTTTCTTTAAAATTTGTAGGAGACGAATATTACAAATTCTTTAGCATAAGAAAAATTCCCCGATTTATACAAAAACCTTAGAAGCAAGAATAAAATTTTTGCTTTTGTTATATATTATACTTTAAAAGTTCTACAGTGTTGGATTTCCTGATATTTCGAAACTTAAAAGAAGTTTTTTTTTTTTTAAAAAAATATAATAAGTTTCTTTAATAATAATAACTACGATAAAATTTGCAAAATACTCTAAAATATATTTGAAAAATAAATGTAATCAGAATCTAACAGATAGTTACATTGAAATAAAAAAAATGTGTTCGTTTTCTTTTTTTTTTCCTCGCCTATTTATTCATGAGTCACACTTTTTATGTACGATAGTACAAAGAAAGGAATGTTCGGGTGCGTTCTAAGGCACCCGAACGTTTGAAACTCTGAATAGAGAATCAAATGGCTCTTGTAAATGAGCATGAAAAACAAGTTGTAAAAGCTTTCATATCGACAAAGAATGCTTCTCCCTCTTGATTATTGTTGATTCTTTCAGGTTTTGGTCATTATTGATTATCATATGCCTGTTTGGTGTAATAAAACCTAGAAATGCACATCTGCCTTCTTGTAAATCTTCAAGGTTGCTTTTATGTAGCCGGAAAACTATTCTTCCGTGGTTCTTCCTCTTATTGCCGTAATAAAGCTTTAGAAAGTGATTGCCTTTTCTGTTACATTGTCGGACATAGGATAAATAGAAACTATGCCGACGAACTTAAAAGAAGGCCTTCTACTTTGCGAACGTTATCGGGAAACTGAAAATAACCGTTCAGTGAACTGATATTGTGTTAGATTTTGAGAGATAATGTAAAAAGGACCCAGTCACTTAGGGGACTGTCCAGACGAAGTGGGGGGGAGGGAAAAAACGATATTTGAAGCTAAAGTTTTCCTTCGTTTTGAAGAAAGTAAAGAAAAATTGTTGTCAGTTTTTTCTAAACCGATTGAGGAGTCTGTGCGTTGAGAAGGAAAGGTTTTTGTAATTATTTTGAATGTTGATCGAAAGAGTTGTCTTCGTAGGAATGTATTGGCTTTGGCTCTATCATATGCACAAAATCACACACAAAAATCAGTTTATTATCGCACAAAAATCAGAGCAGTAATCTTAGAATTAAAACAATATTATGCAATTCTTTTGAAATTTTAAATAAAAAGTAAGGATTATCTAAAGGTTAAGAATATAACTTTTTGTACGAAAAGTGAAAAAAAAGTAAGAAGCTCCAGTATGTTGTCATTACTTGCAAAAGAAACAATTAAGTACAAATAAGAATCATATATTCCTTTTATATAAACAAGATTACCGAGATACATGAAGCTCCTCGGCAACTTAAAAATGTTTGCAGTCATAATATTTTGTCTTCGATATCAGCTTATTGTTTGCGTTTTACTAGAAGTATTCTAAAAATTCAAAGCATTTCCTCTTTTTTACTAATTGAAACATTTATTACTATTGGAAAAAAAATAATTTTAAATTTCTTATGTGCATTTAAAGAATTTATTTTTAGGAACACGTAGGTAAACTGATAAATTATTAATATTTCATTTACAAGTAACATAAGGGACAAAGTAATAAGACGGACCTCGTAATTTAAACAAGTAACGAGAACGATAGCCGAGCTAGAGCGTCCACTTCTAATTTCCACACCGCGGCAACGTAAGGATTTTGATTTAATGCGTATCAGCTCTGCTACATGTTGGAACACCTAATCGTCACCTTTTGTTTGACCTAACCGTCAAAACATGTGGAAACTACAATGTGGCACTATTTAACAAAGGCCAACATTTATAGCCTTAGGATACTCACATTTTAGAGCATAATGCGAAACACCTTTTTTTTAATGGTTTTGCTTTTTATTCATCTCATTTATTTGCCATAGTGAATATTTTATCATAATTTTCAGCATATATAGGAAGAATTAGATCAAAGAAAAATAAAGTTTTCATTTTTGAAAAATGCTTGTTAATAAAATTTAGACTTAATCTTAGGATTCATTCAATATTATAAATATTAATGTATCACAGTATAATGGATTATGGAACAATAAAAAATGACAATTATACATCAAATGTATCATTCCTTCATGGAAGATATATAAGAAAATTCTTAAGAGTGTTTAAATTTTTAAGATTTCTCTGGCATGTTCTAAAACAGAAAAACAATTATAAATTAAGTAATAATGAAGTTTCCAAAAGAGCATAGTTTATTTATGATGATATGTCTATTGTTATACAAATACTGTGAATACTTATAAGAGCTTTTAAACTTACTTCATTATCGATTTGAGAAAGTCTGAATTTCACATTATAACTTCAAGAGACAGAATCAGCAATTTTGCTTTTTATTTTATTTTGTATTACTGATTATAATTACGTACAATTTATGAAGTATCATATTATTTACTTCTTATTTCTAATTTGATTATTTTAAGTTTTAACACCAGGTGTTTATCAAATTCCTGCATTTAAAAGAATTAAAAATAAATTTAAAATATTTTATATCTATTTTAAAAAAATTTACTGAAAATCAAAATATAAATAAATTTTACTTGAATAATATCAATTAAATTTGGTTTAGTTTATTGTGTGTACCTTTGTCTACAATGAAATAAGCGTTTCATTTTTTTATGCAATGTTTCATATTATCATCATTGTTTTGTGCTATTTCTCTCAATGCTCTTAATAATATTGAAAAAGGAAATCTAGGTGAAAAGCAGCTTAAATTGTTAGGAAATAATTTCTTTTTTAAAAAAATAAAATAAATAAATTTCTCAAATTTTCTTGTTCTGAAATCGTAATTGAGATCTCCAAGAAAATATGTTTCCCTAAGAAAGGGAGACTCTTTGTATTTAGGGACTTTCTAAGCCGCGAACATCCCCATTGACTGCGGACAGCAGCAATTATCTTGCTTCTTTTGTATGCCTATGTATGGTGCCATCCATGAGCGATAAAAAAGGGGGAAGTAAACATCGCCTAAGGCGCCGTCTTTAAGGGCCTTTTCCTCACAAAACCCGCCGTCTTCAAAAGGTTAATCAGATTTCCCACGGTTCTAAATCTGCCAAAACTAATCCCTACTAGACTCCCTGTCTTTGGTCGGTATTCCCTAGAATCCTAATCCTGTACCACGTGTTGTTATATTACGTCTATTGTGAAAAATCCCAGTTATATAACTTGTTGCGCTGCGAAAAAGCGTTTTCTCATAATCTTACACTTTTACTGTTCTCTCTTGCTCTTACACTCTTCTCTTTTGATCTTCTGAAATATATATGGTGTTTCGCTTCGTCCCTGATGGCCGAAGCCTGGCTAGAGTCTTAACGTAACGCTCTCACTCTCTGCTGGAATCAATAAACAATCTGATTATGAAAAAAGCACTGTTCATTTCAGCCATGTATTCAAAATGTGTCATTAATGAAAGAACAAGCGCTTATTATCTTTCATTTTAATAGTCGACAGGATTCTTAATTGTACTTAGTAGGTTCATTATATATATATATGTGTTTGTGTGTGTAATTGGGATTGATGCTTCAAATTCTAGGTAAAGAATTAAATTATCTTGATGCAATTCAGAAATTTATTATGAAGTACAATACTTCCTTTAAAGCTTAATATTGTTATAAATTTCGTCCTGTAGAAGCACAGTGAAAGCAGTCTCACAAGGAGGACAATAGAGAATTATGTTTTATTCACAGATATTCAGTACAAGACTAAACACATCTAACAGAAAGTTCCTTGTTCCATCCTAAACAGAAACTTGTTCTGTTTAGGATGGAACAGGGAACAGGAACGAATGAAGCATTTGTAAAGTTCAGCAACACAACAGGAACGTAAAAAGCTCTGTAGTAATAGTGTTAGCCACTTGCATAACTTTCAGTTCACCAGCTTACATTGCATCTCTGAGTATTTTTAGCTATTTCGGCATTGGATATTTAGGTACAATCCATATTTTGTCAAATTTGAACGAAAAAAAATTTCAGTATTTCCGATTACTTCATTTTGTCACCAAAGATGCTAACGGCACTAAAATGGTCTTTAAGTTAAATGCCAAAGTCAGGGGTACATTGCTTAAGCTTTCCTTGTTATCCGACAAACTTTCTAAAAATGTCACTTTCCTTTCGGAACACTAAGATGCATTCAAACGTAACAATGCAAAGCGATGCAAATCCGTTTCAATACCCTAGAATTTGTCTTTTTGATGGAAAGCTCTAAAAAAAGAGATTTTGTTTTTTGTTAGTATGAAAGATGTAGTTTGAAATACTATTTTATAAAAAGATAGAAATTTGCTTGTCTGTGTTATCTTTCTTAGTTTTAGTCTTATCTTTCAAGGTATTTTAATGGTTCATAAATTCTATGACTGTTACACTAAAACTCTCTTAATTTTTATAGATAATTACAAAAATAAATCATGACAGAAAGAACTTGGCTTAAAATAGTACGAGGTATTTTTCTCGTATATTATAGAAACTCTTATATCTTTTCTTTCTTTAAAAAAATATGGTTTTCTGAAATGTTTTCCTGAAAATTGCTTATATTTGTGCTTGAAATTGTATGTTCTATATGATATTTTCCTAATTTAAAAAGTAATCTGAGTAAAATAATAATTAGAATGTTTTACCTATCTTAAAGAATGCAAAAAAATATCTCTTAATAATACAGAATATCCCATGAATAATGTAACATTTTGTTTTAGAACTTAATGACCGTGTAATGTAATAAAAACAATGTATCCTAAAATATTTCCAGATTTCTTTCTAGTACTTCAGAAAATCTTTTTGTAATAAGATTTTCTTAGATGTTTATTTGAAGAATGTTTATGTTTATACTTCAACATGGATGTTCTATATGATATTTTAGTAGTTTTTAAAAGGATTTCGAGTAAAATAATTATTACAATGTTTGAAGTATCTTAAAGTATGTAATAAAATATATCTTAATTTGAATAATATTCCATGAATAATATGACATTAATAAAACATCTTGTTTTGGTATTGAATCAAAAATCAAACTTGTAATCAAAAATCAGAATTTATTTTATAATAGATATTAACCTGTTTGTAAAATTATGTTATTAAGATGTTACCATCTTCATTCTTAAAATATTTAAATATGTGAGGCAATTAAGTAACAGAATAAATATATACTAAATTAACAAAAGGGAACTTTTTTCTGTATTCCTTGCTAAATCCTTATCATGACAATAAAATTCGGTGAATGATCTTGTGAGGCTGAGGACCTCAGTCGTTGGCCAATAAAATAAGTGGTAAAAAGTGCTTCTGAACCTGTTTTCCCTTTAGAACACATAAAAAAAAACTCTACGGAAATATATTACCAACCCTACAATATCTAAAGATGAAGCAGTGGCTATTACGGATTAAGAAATGTAAAAACAAATTAATTTAAAGTTATGTTTGCTGCTATGTAAAGCATATTTCCATTTAGCTGTTCTTATGGATATTTCTAGACCCTACTTGATTCAAACAATTCAACTTCCTATTATGCAAATCTATATGTAAATTGAAGAAATAAAGAGAGAGGTTGGGAGACAAAATTAGTAAGATTAGAATTCAATAATGTGGAGCAATTGCAGAGATACTCTCACCTTATTCCAGTAAGAACATTTTTTGATCGATTATAGAAGTAACTAGTTAAAACTCAAGAAAATTATATTAAAACTCTGAAGAATATCCCATTTATTTGAGTAAATAAAAATATTTTCGTTGTAACTGACTATTTTAATTAATCATTATTGTACCTCCTCCAAGATAATGCCCGTCTACATACGCCGCTCGCCGCTCAACAATGAGTAACAAATAACGGAGATAATATAAGCCTCATTCAATCACCGGACTAACCGGATCTTCATTTGGTTTTTGTAAATGTCGCACTTGAAGCAACACGAAGGCTATTGGCGACAGATCTCATAATTTTGAACCTTGGCTAAGTGATGAGGACGATACCTGAGCTAGCAACACCCTCTCCTAACTTCCACACCACACCAACGAGAGGACTTTGGACCCAACAGATTTAACGTGCATCAGCCTCGACTACACGGTGGGTCTTTAGTGGCCAAGGAACCTGATCTTAATCCAATAGACTTTCTTCTGTTCGCTCACTTAAAAAAAAAAGCTGTGGAAAGAGAATCATTTTTGAATATTCGAAACATTCAAAGCTACGTGATGAGGATTTTCCATGCGACACCGAGAGAGTCATTTGTCCACAGTTTTCAGCAATTGTACAGTCACTTCAAAGGTTATAACAATCGTAAGCAATAATTCGAAGGTATTTAAACCCTGTTATCTGATTTAATTGAGAAACTGAATGAATAAAAGTACTCTCAGAGTATTTCGGTGAAAGTATACTGAATAATAAATTTATTCACTGAATTTTATTGTCTTGGCTTATACTATTTAAGCAAGAAAAGTTAAAAAGAGCACAATTATTACAATACCTTTTTGAAACCAAAATAATTACTCAATCAAGTACACAATTCGTGAAATTAATACTAGACAAAGTTGCTTTGGGAGATATTCGATAATTATCTTTCAATTTTACTAAGTGAAGTATATGTTATTTTTTATTAATCTAACATTTGATTTTAGCGATTGAATGAGCAATTTTGTTTTCTAAATGCATAACAGATTCTTTAATTTTGATTTAAATATACATACTAAGCTTTTCTGAACCATTTAAAACATTTGTACAATTATGGCATTATATTTGGAATAAGGTTTCGTATTTTTCTCTCAATATAAACAATTTGTTATTTTAGAGTACTTAAGAAAAAATTACTAACGTGTTTCAGTCAGAATACTTCTTTTAATTCTAAGAATTTACGCCTGTATATTTCATGTTAAGAAAACAACAATTCTTAAATGTTTCGAATGTGTTTCCATAAATATTCACAAAATATCTGTGATATAGGAAAAACTGAAAGTTCATAAAAACATGTTAAAAATTCATAAATAATATTATTTTCATTTTTTCGAAAAAATATGAACTAATAAGGAAATAATTAAAATTAATTTTTTAGTAATACGAAACATTTTCTCAATTTAGGATTTTTAATTTTATTCGGTAAAAGTTTTCAGCTGATATTGAAACACAAAAGTTTTTTATATTATAATAACTGATAGATTTTTATATATCGTCTAATGTATTTTACCCCAGGTAAGAAATTGATACCTAAATGCATTTTGATATAAATATCTAATATTGTTTACTTAACCATAATCGGCTTTAATTCAATAGTTGTTGAATTAATATGTTGTATTTCCTTTACTATTTTTCTACATTGTGTTCCAAATTAAAGATATTTTAAATGAAAAAAAATTAAGCTGTTTCGAATCAAATTATCTTGATAGCCAAAATTTTCAATCCTAGGCTTTACGATTACAAGTGGAACTTACACAGAAAATTTTTTACAATTTTTTCATTTGTACATTAATCTGATAGACATTCTAAAGAGCTGAATTGATTTTGTAATTCATTTGTTTATAATAAATATGATAAAAAAAAGCAATTCTAATAAATATTTTACCATAAAAAATTAAATTACTAAGCCTTTAATGTTTTGTGAAATTTGTATCAGTGAAGAAATTTTAATTTTACTGATAAGTAAATCATTTAAAACTTTTTTAGTATTTATTAAAGATTACTTCAAATAAATGTTTGACATATTTGTAGGTAATTTATTCATGTATGTTATAAGTTATTTGATAATTTTAAATAAGGAATTTTTTTGTTGTTGAATATAATTAAGTAATATTGAGCTAATGTTTATAAAAAATTACATTTTTTTGTTGAAAATATTTCATATATTTTACTTCACAGGGAAAACTTATGAAGTAACTCAATGTCAAGAAGTAAGTAGATGGGCTGAAGAAGTTTTAGTTTCATAATCATAATTGTTTAAATGGTGAGTATATATTCTGCTGTTTTCGATTGTTTTTCTAAATACGAAATTGTTTAAGCACATATTATACAGTACCTCACACATTTATTATATTGTCTTCTTCTAATATTAAAGAATGTGGTCAAACATTTACCCCAATTTAATGATTATTTAATTTTTTATGGTAAAGTATAGGAATCGAAACATTTGAAAAAAAAATTTACATTAAATAATTTACTGATTAATGAAAAAAAAATGAATACTTTCAAAAATATACGTTTTTCTTTACATAGTAACATAGCCAAAATACAGTTTTGTGACATTATTAATCATTTTTTTTTTTTTTTCAAATTTTAAATTAATTTTTGATTAGCTTGACATATTTCGAACTGTCTGCAACAGATGGCGCCAGGGTATATTTTCTTTCCGAAAAAACTTTGTTAGTCATTTACTTTATTAATACTTATGGCAAACGTTTAGTTCCTTTCAAGAATGAAATTGCAGCAACTTTTAAATTGTGACAAATGGTGGACAAAGGAAAAAATACTTATGATTCACTACAAGTTAATTAAAGACAGATGAATTTTCTGATTCCGGAGTGTTTTGATTTTGCTTATAACAATTTATTTATGCAGATGAATTTTTACTATAGTTGTTATTCTGTTAAAAAAAAAAAATCTTAAGAAAATTAGTGTTAATGAAAACATGTTCAAATATATATATATTTAATTCTGTGAAGGGAAAGAAGGGAAAGAATAATCTGTGGCAAATTAATATTGAACTTCTCCGAAGTAATTAAATTTTTCTTAATTTATTCTTTAAAAAAACAGAATTCTCATCATTATTTCGTGAAAATTTAAAATGTTAAATTTTTTTCTAATTATTATAAAGCAATGAATTAAGACTTTTACTCTCACAAAAATTATTTTTTCAGTTTTGTTTATTATAAATATATTTTGCAAAGTGAATTATGCATTTTTAATAAAATATCGTTTCTTAAAATGATTGCAAATATTTGACTGGAAATTATTTTTTTCAATACATAATGCTTATATTTTAATTATATTGCAACGCATTGCTTTATTCTCTGAAAATCATGAGATGAAATTTCTACCATTTCAAAAATTTGTCTAATGCCTTCGTACGAAATAACAACAACAACAAAAATCATGAAAATATCACTTCAATTCAGTCTAACTTTCTAGAGCTTTAAAAATGTTTGTCTCCCCACCCCCCATCTTACAACAAAAACATAAGTTGCGTAGCATGAAAAAGGTAATAAAGCGATAAATTCAGTGGATTAATCTTTGGTGACTAAGAGATTAGTTTCCAAAGTCAATTAGACTAGTTTCTAAATTCAATCATTTTTTTTAACTACAGAAATCCAAATTATCAAACATAGACATTTTATGAAATTAAATTTATTAGAGTCCATCAAATACTTCAGTTTATATTATCTTCATTCGCTATTGCGCCCAGCAAAAAAATCGTCATTGTAAATTATTTTCAAGAAAATTACAGGAAAATAATACTATTCTAGGTGGTGTCTTCAAATCTTTGACTTTAACAAATTGCATTGTTTTCTTAGTTGATAGAACGAAAAAAATATGAGGATTCCATCTAAAAACTTGTAAGTATATATCTTGTAAGTTAATGAGTTTATGATATACTTGAAAGTTTATCATAAACAATTATGCGTCCAATGAATCATTTTTCTAAGTTATCACTTGAAAAAATTTTTACGACAAAGAATGAATTAGTGTAGAATAAATTCAAAACTAGACATATTAATTTTCCCGTTCACAAATTTCTAATTTTTCAAGGTTTCATTGCCCCCTTCCCCCCCCAAATTTTTCTTTAGCAACTATGTATAAGTCAGTACAGTAGATAAGCTATATAATATCCAATTGTCAAACGAATTTTACTAATTGAGATAGAAATATCAACAGTAGTGGTATATATTCTAAGAAATAAATCAGGTATATCTCTATGAACTTGAAATGTTATGCATAAGTAAAAAAATTATTACATATGTACAACGAATAAGTATAGCAATTTAATTTCGTAGAAAGTTTTAATAAAGGTATCCTTACATCTTAAAAACTACATTTTTGTCAAAATTTTCAATTTTTGAAATTTAATGATATTTTAAAATTTAATCTTTTTTTCTTTTCAATAGTGCTTAAATTTGCTTATACCTTATTTAAAACTCATATTACAGTATTACAGGGTTTTGAATATTACTTTTTTGGTAGCAAATTTTTGAAACCAGAAATACATGTCTGCAGTCAGAAAGTTGGAAGAAATTTTTGCTCACGATTTTACTTTTCAAAATATCGTTCACATGAACAAGAGTACAAAATAAATAAATTTTCAAGTATGAATCGGAATTTTCAGTATGTTTGAAAATATATATGGCTACAAGTTTTAAAAATATTTTAATCGAGAATCTTGCCTAAAAAGAGTAGTGTTATTATTTGTTTACATCAGTTTTGGTTTCTTAGCTCATCGTTATAAGTTCATGTTTAAGCTTTCTTTTATTGCTGAAAACTTTGATTATTTTTATTTAAAATGGCATTGATAAACGAAGAATTAGTGCTAAAAGTAAACGCCAATATCGCGGTAATAGTGTTAATAAAAATGATTCCAAAAATAGTGATGAAACAATTAATGCCAGTGCTTCAATGTAGAATATTTCAGCTATTTTTGATGAAGAAATCGCAGAGTATGAAACTAAACCAGTAACTGGTAATCGAATAATTGATATAGAAATCACCCTATGTTGATTTTTACAACTTTGTCACCCAAAATGTTTCCACAATGATTTGCTGTTGCATGAAGACTCTAGATATAGAATGTGCTCAAGTTTTGTTATAAAATGTAAACATTGTGACTTTTGAGCAGGATTTTCCATCTCAAAACAAACAGCAAATTATACAGAGGTAAACGCAAGATTTTTTTATGATCAATGACAAATTGGCAAAGTTTTTTCTGCTGCATTTAACCCTTCCGCTACCGGAAGGAGAAAAAATAAGTGCTGCTCTGGGCCCGCGGCTTCTTACCGAGGAGTGTCACGCTGTGCCCAGGCAGTTTCAGATATTAAGCCTAATTCATGAAAAAAATTACTCTAAAATCGGCTATTCCTTAGAATATTTTGATTTTTACTTATATTATTTAAAATGCATTAAACTTAACATATACGAAAAAAAAAAAAGATTTAATCGGAAATTGCATGTTTTATTACATAAAATTACATAAAAAATCATATCATTTAAAAAAATACAAAATATACTTACATTTGTTATATAAATTTCATGGTGTAATGATGTACCATTACATGTAATATTAAGATATAAAAAATGAATCTTATTTATTGCTGATTTATCTATTGATACTGGTAAAGCAGTGGACACTGAAATAATGTCATCACATTGTCTGACATGCAGAAATATTTCAAAAATATCTAATTGCAATGAATCTGAAACACTAGAAGCAGATAACACGTGTGCCAAAGCAATTTTAAGGTTCCTCCTTAAAAATGGAAGGTGTCGATGCTAACAGAATCTTCAAACGATCAATTGTCAAAAGAGGTTTGAAATCGATACTTCACACTACTATGTTGACGGTGATTCAAAAGGCTACATCAGCGTGAAAGACACCTATGGGAAAGATAGAGTCACAAAGTTGGAATACACAAGGCATGTGTGAAAAAGAATAGGTGTCGGAATGCATAAACTGAAGTCTAAAAATCAAAGTTTAACTGGTAAAGATAAGCCTACCGATTCTTTTACAGACAGATTGCAAAACTACAATGAGATTGCTGTAGGTAGTATTGCAGCTAATTTGCTCAAATTTCAACAAAATGTTATTACAGCCTTGTATAATTGTTCATCAAGTGGCAAGAAACCAATGCATAGGCAGTGCCCTATCGGGAAAGATAGCTGGTGTTATTATTAACGAGCACGGTCATGCAGCAAAAACCCAAAGAAAAATATCATGGATTAAAGAATGAAATACTAAATATGATTAAGCCCACATATTTAGAACTGTGTTCAAAAGAGCTTGTGTGAAAGTACCTTCATGGTAAGACACAGAATGCCAATGAACATTTTAATGGCATTGTATGGCATAGAGTACCGAAAGAGGTTTTTGTGTGTCATAAACCATTAAAATTTTGTGCTCTGAATGCTGTGATACAATTATGCATAAACTGAACATGATGATGGGTACAAGGGCTATGTTGACATTTTAAGGAAACTTATTATAACTCCGGGTTATTTTACTTTGAAATCATATAAACATTTTGACAATAGTAGTATTTTTGATGCTGAACGTCATTCAACGCCACATGTAAAGCAGCGTCGAAAAATACTAAGAGCTCTAAGGAAACAATTAATGTATTAGAAAGCAAAGAAGGTATTTTATTTATAAAACAGAGAGATTTTAAATTTCTTTTGCTTAGGTTTATTATTAAAATTTTTTATTCAAAAGTTTGTTCTTGATATTTCGCAAAATGAATGTTCTTGGCATGTTTATTTATGACAACGTAGATATCTGAAAATATTAGGAACCAAATAAATTTAAATTTTGCAAGTATCTTTCTTATATAGCTTTTAAGAATTCCTACTAATTGCATATTTGTAAAATTGTATATTTTAGTAACTAAGGTATAAATCCCGAATTGGAGTAATTTTTGTTTTCAATTTTCATTGTTATTTGAATCGAAACACAATGAAAAATGAAGTAATACGATTTCCATCATGAAAGTGGTAACAGTCCCAAAACATGTTACTTTATATAAGATAAAATTTACAGAATAATGATAATTTAGTCTACTTTTGAGTTATGAACGTTATTCTGATAATCAATTTAAGTACTATTTTTGCTATGTTTTCCAATATACTTTTTTGTTTTTTAATTAAAAGCACAGCATTAAAAGTCTTTTAATAGTTTTAGGTTTTATTTCAGCATTAAAAATATTTTGTTAGCTAATATCAATGTATTTTTAAAAATTTTCACCAAAGGTGTACGGATACCTTAAAGAAATATTAGGAAAAACAAAGTCTTGCCCCCCGGAACAAATGCATTTCTACATGTATTATACTCATTTACTTTAAAAATTTACTCTTAAATCGGCTATTCCTTAGATTATTTTGATTTTTACTTATATTATTTCGTAGATTTTTTTTAAATTATTGTGGCGCCTCCGTAAAATTACAGGAATGTTAAATTAAATTTGAATAAAATATAAATTATTTTTCAATTAACTGTTTAGGTGTAGAAAAATCATTCATGGGTTTTTCAATTTCAAAAGAAAGGTAAAGATACAACACGTAATGATGACAATAGCACAAAATACAACTCGAAATTTGGTGATGACCTAAAATAAAGATTAACATAAGCTGAATATCATTAATCTACCATTAAATACTTAATTACTAAAAATAAAATGTTTTGACTTTCCAGAAGTGTTGTCAACAGTATACAAACTTATTTTTTCCCATTTCTCCAACATCTTATTTTTTTCTTTCATATATTGAAGATGTTTCTGAAACCCGATCATACCAAGATGTTTTTGAGATTTCTTCTTGTTAGGGATACTTCTGAAAAGCATTAAAATATACAAAAACAAAGAAAATAATGAAAAACATTCATGTATAGTTAAGGAAATATATCTATTCCGAGTTCAAAAACATGTATTCAACGAGCAATATCCAATTGATTTGGTCTGAAACGTAATGATTGTCATATGTTAATTATTCGACACGCTATTGTAGAAAAGATCGGTGAGAAATCTCTTATACGCTTCCACTGATTCTATTAATTGAGTAGTAAATGTATTCTATTACACCTTTTTTTTTTTCTCAATGTTTCCTTTCCCATCAAAAGCTTCAAAATAGAAAGTATAAATTGCTCCTTGTAGGTTGAGAGGCTTGTCCAAGAGAAATTCACACTATATAAATCCTAATCTTTCAGATTGTTCTGTTTGCACCATGTTCGAGAATAAACGGTTTTGAGTACCAGGAATTCAATACAAGTGTCTTATGTTCAACCTACATTCGATTTCAGATTGCTAAATGGCAGGCTATGAAAATAATAATAATTTTATAAAAAAAATTTCTTCATTAGGATGTTTCTGAAATAATGATTGCTTTCTCAAATCTCTAAGAAACAATAATTTGTGACAAAAGAGATTTGTGACTACAGAAGGCGCAAACCTGGAGTCTTATGGTTTGTTCCTTATCTTCCGGCAGCAAGGGAGGCCACTTTTTGAAAATGCAGAAGAGCCTGAGTAGAAACAGCAATTATAACTTCAGATGTCTCTTCAGGCTTGCTATTTTTTTTTTTTTTTTTTTTTTTTGTCATACACAAAGAACATCTTTTTAGAATTCAACTTCTATTCAGATATTTAATATACTTGACACTGAAAGCAAACATTTCGACCTCTCTGGATGAATAAGGTTGATTACACTATACTTCGAATCTTTAACGAAACTAGATTAAGTAATACTTTAAAGTAGATGAGAAACTTGAAATGCTTCAAAACATGCATTTTTTTTCTATTTTGCTGTCAAAAAAAGGCGCTTTGCTGAATCCGTAGATGTATTATTTATGAGAGTTCCGTAAAAAGAATATTCTAAAATTGAATTTTGAAAATGTAAACAAACATGTCACGCCATAGAGAAAAATATCCGTATTTGCATTTTTCTCAAAATGTGTTTTTTTTTTTTTTCAGAATTCTAGCATACTTTCATGAACGTGTACTATATCTATAGATCTGTTATTTTCCACGCTATAAAATGAGTTTATTTATTATACAGAGAACATAAAATACTTCTAATAAATGCTCACGAACTTTAGATATGATGCAATGTTTCTATAAGCATTATGAAAAATTTGAATCATTAAATTTAAAGTTGAAACAATAATTATTTTCTTTACTTAGAATGTTATTCTCATAAACTTGTCTTCAAATCTATAAAGTTTGAAAATCAGTAGATTTTATATTAGATGTGCTTAAATAACAGTATATACCTCATAAATGTAAATGCATAGCTATCGATTATCAATTATCGATACGTAATAACTTTTGCTTAAAATTGTGATTTTTCTTAAATAATTATACACACATTTTAAAGTTAAAATATGAGTTACATTGCTTTTAATTTAAGGAAGTGAATATTTCTTAAACTTCGCATATATACAATAAATTACTTTCTTACATGTTCCGATTTATATTTTCGAACATCAAGATGTGTAGAGCTTCCTTTGGGGTTTATAAAATATAGAGGAGTATGTCACCATTACCCATTTTATTGAACTTAAACAACAGATTCATTGCTGTACAATCAATTACTCATTAATCAGCAACACTAATTACGTATAACAGAATTTGCATATCGAACTGACTATATGTAATTAAAGAGTTCATATCAAGTACTTTTTACCTGCGTCCGTGGTCTTCCTTTATTTATGTGATTACTTATCATTCCGTGTCATTTTATTTATGAAATATGGAATTTGAAATTTGACACGAAAACTCATGTATATGGCATATCATAAAGTATATAAGAGTATAAGAGAGAAGTGAGAGGAGGAGAGAGAGAGAAAGAGAGTATATATACAATAAATTGAGTGTCTATCTTGCACAGATAAGTGTGAGGTAAACTCTGCTCCAGAATATTAGAAAAGCATATCGAATAGTCTATGCCCGAATTTTCAAATATTGAAAACTAATTTAAAGAAAACTTCATGAAATAGCAAAACCTTACTAAACCTTTCAAAATTATGGATAAAAAAAATCGGAAACATCTTTGGAAATATTTCACGCACTTAAAAACACTTAAAATAAAAACGAAATCTGATATCAACGCTTTTCAATATGTATTGTGATACAAATATACCATTTCTAAAACATTATTGCAGCATGCTTGCTTTAAAATATAAAATCGATTGACTTCTAAATAAATTAACATATCGATAAAATAAGTATGTGAAAAGAAATTAAAATGTTTACGACATTATTTCATTTTACACTGTTATATAACATTTTTAAATAAATAATTACATAATTTAAAATTATCATTTGAAGTACCTAAAGACTACATTTCAGAAATACCTTTCTTAAGGTTTTGGACGTTAAGCCATTATTAGGAATCATAAATCATTCTCAATTTAAATTCTTAATTTTAATAATTTATCATAATTGCTAAAGAAGAATTTATTGACATTCATTTTCTAAAAAGGATTACGCGAATTTTGAAAAAGAAAATTTGTTAATGAAGGAGCTCGGAAAGTACTGACACTATTTTGCATCATATATTTATAGGAAATGATTATAAAGTCAGAAAATTTATCAGCAATACAAAACGTTGAATATTTCTAAGGATTTCAGAGTTAATTATTCAACTGAGATTCATATACTGAAGCAAAACACGCTCACTTGGATTATTATCTTAAATATCTGGCTTTATCTTAAATTAATTGAAACATTATATTCCCGCATGTTCCAAAAAAAAATAAAAATATCAAATTATAATTGATTTTCTTTTTTATTTTAAAGAATATGTGTTAGACTACAACAAAATATATAATATCAAAATTACGTTTAGCTTTTTTTAAGTATGTATATATCGTTTTAAATGCTTTTAGTGATAATTGAAGAGGGTTATATGTTTAAAACATTGATTAGAAAATAATAAAGCAAATGTGGTTTTAATGCATTGTAAGAAGGATATCGGAAATGTATTCCTGGCGCCATCTATGTTCTGGATTTTGTATTACAGATGAAATATAATTTTAAAATTAATACACAATTCAAAATATATATGCAGTTGTTTTCTATTCGGAAATTTATCACAAACAGAATGACAATGTAGTTTATACAAACCCGTGTCTTGCAAAAGTTTTGAATAAAATATTTTTGAATTGAAAATGTGTGACTGATTTAAAAAAAAAAAGGAGGCAAATTTTAAAGGCGACTTACCAATTTAAAATAACTTATATGTCTAATTAAAAGTTTTTTTTAAGCAGGAATTAGCAAAACTGCTTAGGCATTAAAGAATTCCCTTTCTTATTCTACAGATATCCTAACTGAAACATCATTTTAAGAAAGTTGGGATAACATTAGTTCAGCATAAAAATAATAGATGGCGCCTTGAACTTGAAGTTTAAATACTGTATATATATATATATTTCTACCCATTAATTTAAATTTTGTTTGATATTTATTTACATTCATACTTCAAAACGTAAAATCAGCATCAGAGAGAAAAATTAAAGCTCAGAATCGGTAAATCATACATTAAAATAATATGCATATTTTTTTTAAAAAAATGGAATTTATGTCTAACTTTCTATTTAGAGATTAATATATATATATATATTTGCACCTAAAGAAAAAACGAAACAACAATAATTTTGTTTAAAATCATATTCTTTGTGAGTGTAGAAAAACACTTATTTACCAACGATACCAACAGATGGCATTATGAGCCAAGGTGTTTGGTATCCCTACCATAAAAAAAAAAAAAAAAAGGAAAGGATAATTTATTCAGCAATTTTTATTTTTTCCTGTAGTTCATTTTTTAAAAATTTAACTCTAGTTATATTAAGGGCTTATTTTATTTACTTAATAACATAAAACTATGTTTTTACTGTGAAAAAATAAACATTTTTTTTTTACAAAATTACATTTTTAAATACATTTTATATTATCAAAAATGTCATGCATTCTTTAACTTTTTAAATTCATCAAGTGCTATTTTTGAACAAAAATCCTTTATTAACCTTTTTTTTAAGTATCACAAGTCTTATATTCTTAATAATTTTGCTCCTTTTTCAATGTCATAACCCTTGAACGTAAAAGATCATAAGTAAATATTTAATAGAGGTTTATAAAAACGGTAGATAAAATTATCTTATGATAAATTACGAATGGAATAATCTATTAGGAGTCATTCAAAGCCACCAAATAATACTTTTCATTAAATGTGATAAATCTGAATTGTGTGATTTGAGTAGAATCAATAGAATTTGCAATTCCATTAGTTCTTAAAACAATTACACTAATCATAAATAATTAAGGACATCATTTTGAATTAAAATTATAGAAAATAATGGAATGTGTAATAAATGGTATTTGTCAGAGTTAATAGTTTAGAGCCTTGCTAAATTTAATACAAAAGAATCGATTGTTAGCACATTTGACTAAAATTTACCAACACCATAAGTCTTTAGAGACAATAAACAAATTCTATTCTCATTCGAAATTAGAGTCCAAAGAATTACTTTCAAGTTGGAAAATCCTCAAATTCTATACACAAATCAATCTATAGCGCGTATCATACTACGCTTTATTGCTGTCTTTTTCTTACTCGTAGAAATACGATTAAGCTCTAAGCATCTATTTGATTGATTGTGCCTTTTAAGAGTTAAACGGAGAATCGATTATTAAGAATGAACATTTATTAATTATAAGCAAAACAAACGGTAGAAATAACATATACACACATACAGCTCCTTTCCATTGTGGCTGTAATTTTATTTACAGTATAAGTGTAACACAAATAAGTTCATAAACTCTGAATTTGTCAAAATTCATTATTATTTTTTTGAAATTCGTAAGTTAAGTTAATCATGTATTTTCAAAGCTGCATTTTACTTCAATGCATTATTTAAATATATTTTTGAATGTTTTTGCAACAATAGTTTTTTTTTTTGTATATTTTTCCCAGCAGCACGTTTTTATTTAAAAATATCAATGCAAATTTTGTGTTCAATTAAATATTTTAAAACAAAAAAATAAACAAAACTAGAATAAGTTTAACTTTAACTATAAATAAAACTTCTTATTAAAATTAGCCTTATTTACATTTATTGAAATATAAAAGATTTATTTTTCAGTTACAAATTTCAAATAAGTTTTCTCTTTGCTAAATGCTTCAAAATAGTAAGAAAGAAAGAGTATAAAATAATAATCAAAGTAATGTGCAATTAAAAGACTATCTCTAAGGATGATTTTTGAAGTTATTTACAGAAAAAAGATACGATTTTTTTATGAAAAATATTTTCTGCACAGTTACTTCTTCATAGTGCATACATATTATCTTCATACATATTATCTCCTTAAAAAGGACATTTCAATACTCCTTTCAAAAGTAATAAACCGAGTTTTTATACGTAATAAAAAAAAAGCTTACAAATAAGTTAAATAAAATTTTCATTAACTTTAGAACTTTAAAATGATTGTTTCTTCTAAGTATCAAACATATATGACACATCTTGCTAGAAAATTTAAAAATGAAATTCGAAATTGTGTAAATAAAAAGGTTGTTTTTCCGTGCCTTAACATTAGCAAATTTATTCGATGGATGTGAGCACGTTTATATTTACCGTAACAGTACCCGGAACTTAGTTTCAAACTAATGGATCTCTCGTCAGCTCTATTTCCTTCTCTCTGTGGTATTACTAAAACGTTAGCCCTCGTAACTACCAGTGAATCTCGACAGGTATAATAGAAAAAAATTCAGGTTAAGAAATATTAATACAATTTTCAGGTTTGTTTTTACACAAATTTCAGCATTAAAATTCAATCAGTATTTAACACATGAAAATTAATTTCTTTTTTTGCAGTTTCATCAACGTTTGTTTTCAAGTATGCATGCAGAAAACTTGAATATGCCAAATGATGTGATGAAATGACTTCAAATTCGGATTGACTGCAATTTTACAAAGTCTTCTTGAAGCGAAGATTCGCAGTATTAAAGAAATTTTCATGTATTATAAACATTCCATATTTTGTAATTCTCAAACAGAAGCAAGCCTAACTCAATAAAAAAAAGTATGTTCTTTAAGCCACAATGAAACCTGGTTTATAATTAAGACAGTTTAATTAAAGGAAATGAAGCGCAAAATGTCTGAAAATTCTTGGAATGACTGAAAAAGTTACCGTAACAACTAGGGAAAGTAATATTTTCAAGTTTGAAAAAGAAAGTTTAAAAAGAAATTAATAACATGCTAATTTATAAATTACTAAGTAATAAATTTATTACATGAATATTCTTTATCGCATTATTGTAGATTAAAACATTAACTCGAATATTTTAGAGTGAAGATCATGAATTATAACTGACTCTGACATTAAATTATTTAACAAATATGTTGTCAAAGTGCTAAGTAATTTATACCAAAACCAAAGAGAATGAATAAACTTTTCGGTCGAATATTTTCGCCAAATCAGAAAATGGTGCCAAACTATGCAACATTCTGTCAAAGAAAGCAGAAAGTCAAATATTGCTTTTTCTTCTTCTTTTTTCTATTTTGCTTTTCCGTTTGTCACTTTAAGTATTTGACGTCTAACAGGTGGTTCAAAGTAAACTTGTTTAATCATAATTTTTAACAAGAAACATAACCAAATACAAATTAAGAAGAATTCTATCAATTATTACCATTACCATTACTATCATAATCCCTTAGATTCATATATATAGGTAAATTAATATAGGGCGAGATTCACGACGAATAGGATTCCTTCCTCTTTTAATTCTTGATTCTTGAATTTGTTGAATTCTTAATTCTTGAACGGAATTAAGAATTTTTCGACGGCAAAAATGATTGGTGTAAGATGGTCTGGAATTGAACCAACTTTTATTTTGACGGAATTCTAAACAAATGACAAATTTTCTCTCGCTAGAACAACAAAATAACAGCCGCTAGCGGTAACGGTTATATATCTACATGTTTTCAGTGAATAATTTAGCGTTGATTGCTAATTATATACATATATGTGATAAATACAATTGATACACGTTTTATTACTTTTTTAAAACCATCGCAATGTATGAGAAAGATCTTTGTTCTTTAATGCAAGAATAAAGTCGATTCAAAATAACAAACAAAATATTGCAAATACTATTAGAATTATTAAAGAAAACGGAAATACGTGAAATAAATCTTCATAATTCACAAAGAACTCTAAATATTTTATAAATTTCAGAATTTACATAATTTTAATGAACCTTTCCCTCTTAATCTCAAATAGATATTAAAATTTGATGGTAAATTTTAAGATGCATTACTTTCATTGTAATAGCAATCATTTTCTCATATTTCGCTCATTTCCTCACTTTGCTTCTGTTTGAGAATCAGTCTTATTTGTATATATGTATAATGTTTATTACTTCAATCGTTGTAAAAATCATATGTGTATTAATTTCAATACAAATGTTGCTTGAAACTTTTTGTGATTTGTCTTAGTATTATATGAAAATGAGAAAACTTCAAGTCACATTTAAATATACTATATTTACTCTATAAATGAGTGCAAAATTTATGACAAATACTGTCAAAAAATTTGTTTTCATTGGGAAACTATACTTTCATTTTCATTAACTGAAGTATTTCCGAAAAAAGTATGAACTAAAGAAAAATGAATGGAATATAATATTTTTCTAAATAATTAATTATAAAAAACAACAAAATCGATTGCAGTACATAGCATAGTACCAATTAAAAGTTATAATTTATGTAATTGAGTAGAAATGCAGATTATAAGTACAAAGATTAAGAGATACATATATCTGTATATAAAAATACCTAAAGGAATGCCATAGAAACATAGAATAATGTTTTTATTTGTCAAAATATTAAACAAAAACAAAATTATGTTCTTGAAATATTATATTCGAAACAGGTTTTCGAGAACAATATTTGTTAAATTACCATATTATTTAAATGCAAGACTTTGTAACATATACTAATCATTGAAAAAAGAAATTAACGTTAGATCTTATAAGAAATGTAAGAAACTCATTTATTGAGAAAAACACATTGAATTTTTTGTCAGATATTTTTAAATATTTGTTTCACAGCGGGATTCTTAGAAACAAATTCCATTTTCACAAGAATGTGAAATAATAATAAAAATACATTTTTTTTTTAAAAAAAAAAGAGAACACAAAAAACAAAAAAAAGGAATTTCTGAATATGCTTAAATTATTTTTATTTCTTAGCACTAATACAAAATAACACTTGCAAATCCACGAAATCCATTTAAATTGGTTCATTGAAATTCATCTCCTAATGCGAAAGCATTGTTACATTTATTTGGTTCACATTGAAAAGAACTTTTTCAGTACATATTATGTCAAACAAAAGAAAATTCTAATTTAAAATGATTACACTTTCTTTTTACATTCTATTTTTATTTTTTAAATTTTCTGTTGTACACTTAAAAGAAATATACAATAATTTATATTCTCGAAACATATGCTTGATAGATTACGTACATTATTTCTTTCTTTTTTTTTTTTCCTGTCACAGGAAATAGAAACATAAAAACTAGAATCGTACACATTTAAAACAATAAACAGTTATTTTTATTTCTTAATTGCATCTTTGTTATATAATTTCATTGAACCATCATAGTTCTGAAAGTTGCATGATTTTTAGAAAATGAAAATTAAATTTTAAAATGCACTAGTCCCAACTAAATAAACAAAAAAAAAATCATGCAACACTTTTTCATTAGTTTTAGATTATTCAAAGACAAAAAAATAATCAAGTCAAGTAAAATTAAATTTATTTTTTAATATAAAATTCATTTCAAAGAAGTAAAAATCTTTGATCTTATATATAATTAGATAGTAATTTTTAAGCAATTTTTTTCTGCAAAATTACTTTATTCCTAAAAGTAAATTTTATTCAGGTAAAAAAAAAAATATTTTAGCCATAAAAATACCTTCTTTAGAATTCTCGCCCTAAATCTGATTCCTAATTTATAAAAAGAGGAAATTTTTGTCTTTAAATAAATTTACATTCAAAATAAATGGTTGATAATCTTGAATAACTGAAATGTTTTATTAAAAACACTGGTTTTTAATTTATGCAATGCGCGAGTCATTTATTTTCTATTACATTACTTGAATAAAAACATAGTTAAAGATTTAACGTTAAGTGGCTAAATAAATAACGCCTTAAACTTTGACTTGAGACGATGATCCTTTCCGGCCTTTGTTATTTTATGGAATTTATATTTCTGATAGGTTTTCACGCCTTTCGGAAGACAAAATAATCCCTAGTGATTTGCATGCTTCGAAAAACTGCGATTCAAGTTACAGATTCGCATTACAAAGATGAATACAGATAGATTTTATCTGAAAGCTTTCAAATGGTATGACCTAAAAAACAAAGACAAAGAGCCCGATTTACGTAAAGTGTTTTGTTCATCTCTGCTTACATTTCTATCTAAAGAATTGTAATCTAATGGAAGGATATAAAAGAAATATTCTTCAGAGAAGAGAGAAATGCGGAGAAAAATGCCTTAAGCTATACACCCATTTTAGTCGCGATACTGTTTCAAATTTTTTGAATACGCTTTAGAATTCTTTTGTACAGAAAGTTTTACTTTCTTCCGTATGCATGAATTATTTCTCTTTTTGTTATTATTATTTTTTTATCTTCTGAATGGATATTAATTAGTTAGAAAACAATTTCAAGAGTTTTTAAAATTGCAAATATCCAACAAATTGTCTGATTTCAGTATAAATCTGTTTAGTTCATTTGTATATTTCGTTCATTATAGGAATAAAATTTAAGTTACTTATCGTTTTAAAAAATATATTCATATTTATTAATTGTAATGAAATATTTGATCGGTTATTGTTTTTATTTATATTTATTTCCATATATATTAAGGGCTTGTAGCTTAACAGAGTTAGTTTAAAATAACATTTCAATATATATATATATATATATATATATATATATATATATATATATATATATATATATATATATATATATATATATATATATATA
>BMAW01115936.1:0-46056 GCA_019974015.1 Nephila pilipes | reverse complement strand
ATATATATATATATATATATATATATATATATATATATATATATATAAGTAAAAAGTTAATTCGCTATTTACTTTAATGAAAATTCAGAGTGATATGGATATAAATAGATCTCTTTTTTTCACTAAAATTTCTTTGAAATAGTATGAAAAGGAGCAAACATCTACATATAACAAACATTTTTTTAAAATATAAACAATACAAATTATTTTATAATAGATGACACTGTATGGCAACTAATTTGATAAGGGCATTTAAATTAATTTAAGACGTTCGATGTATGTAAACGTAAATAAATTCCACTATTAACTAATGGAAGTAAATATTATTTTAAAGCTTTCCTCAAGCATCATGCAAAAAGAGAGGTAGGAGCTGTTTTCTTTCGTCCTTTATATGTACGTGAATGAACAAAAGATACCATTTGTCTCAAAATGTTAGGGGGAAATATTATGAATGGGTCAGCTCACATAGACTGTATTAAAAAATAAGTTATTTTATTTTAAAATGTTACACATATTGTTCGGAAAATTTTGGTCGTATGACTTACTCTTTATTACTTAAACAATTTCCCTTTATAGTTTATTCCTTATTATTCAATCAATTTTAACTATAAATTTATTCTAATGTTTGAAAAATTGTACATTTAAAGGAGAATTTTTAAAATAAATTCGTTGAATCTGTTTCATTAGCAGTATTTATTTTGTCAAATGACTTTTATCAATAAATTAATGCATATCTTATGAATTATTTAGTTGGTGTTTTTAGACAAAGATTTTAAAAAAATTGGTTTTGTTGATAAGGCTTTCAAAAGGATGGCACTGATATTCAGAATTACAATATCTTGAGGTTTAAATGAACAGTAATATTAATATTATATAAGCATTATGGCGTTTTCGGAAGCAAATACCTTTTGTTGAGTTAAAGGGTATTAAATTATTCAAGTTACGAGTGAGGCATGATTTTGATGCCAATCTATATTTTACATGTAGTTATGCATGTAATTTCTTTTTCTGATATTAAGACTTTAATTATACTGATTAAGTAGTAGAGATATTACAAAGCGTTACATTTTCACGAATTTTATTTCTGCAAAAAAGAAAATTTTGTTGAAATGTGTGTTTTCATTATTAAATACGTTTGAAATGTGAATTTAAATTTCTGTTCATGACAATTGGGTTCAAGGAAATAAATATTTGTTATCAACAAACCAAAACAAATCTTCTCTCTAAAGAATTTGATGCTTCTATGATATCTGATTAATCATGTTTTATTTAAATAAAATCTTGTTTCTTCATATGACATTCATATGACATGTTTTGCTTCTAGCGCGACGTTAATAAAATCAATCAATGAAGCAAATGACTTTCAACTTGGGTAATTAAAATCCTTAAAAAATATTATACCATAGGATGAATTTAAGAAAAGGAAAAAATTATTCATTTTCAAAGACAATCTTTACTCTTTTTTGAAACAGTGTAATAAGATTAATATACTTTCTTTGTTTCATATTTCTTTAAGGATCCAAATTTGATAAAGATTGTACTAATAGAACTGACGAGTAGTTTTGACAAAAACAAAAATGTCTTCAAGCTATATTTTACATATTTTTAAGAGTCTGATAGTCTGAAAATGATGTCTCAATTTATATTTCTGGGGTTCTGTGATCGTATTTACTATATAATTTGTTCCTATACAATATTCTCTAATTTCAAACTTAAATATTTGAACTATACGTCTTATTAAGGTTTTTCTAATGTCATAAATACTCATGAACACATATTGATATTTCATAAGAATTTAATATTTGCTAAAGACGGATGTGTACCGAACGGGACTTCTAACCAAATAACTTCAGCTGCTTGTTTATTTTAATAAGATATTATGATTTCGATGAACAGAGAATCTGTTCATTAGACCCTTTAACGCATTCTACTGAGAAAAATTTAACAATCCTTTGCCTAGGGAAATGTTTCACGAATATGAAGACAATTAGTGCAAATAACTAATACTTGAGTTTAAGCGTTGCCTATCGACAAGTACCCTGATATATCAAGGACAACATAACGCAATGCGAAACATTCTCGATGCACCGTGGTATTGTAAGAGTGGCACGGAGAACAAACAACGAGGGTTCCCCATTTTATGAATTGGCAACTTTCACCTTAACTCTATGTTGTTCGACTAAGAGATAGTTGACTATTTAATTTGTATCCCCAAAATATCAGGGAAGTCTTTTAAGCAGTCTACCCAGATAAGAGGCTGAATTTGTAGTGGAACTATTTTCTGAAAACAATTTTACTGCAGTTTTTGTAGTTTGAAAGCATATTAAAATTTCAGGACGAACCAACTCTGAACCACAAAACGATTACTCGTCTGAATGCGATAAGTGAAAAATTTTCAGCAAAATAGATGCTCTGATTTCAGACCCTATTCTTAGATTCATCTCTCAATGGTCCTCCCAGTTACACGTCAAATCGTTGAAAATGAGAACGATGTGATAGACTTCCTTATGACCACTGAGTTAGGTCTATCGTCTCTAAGTCGGCCGCTGCTTTCTTAATACAGTGTCCTACTATGAATCCAAACATTTTGAATAAATCCATTGGATGCGAACTTGCTTTCATTTAATTTAATTGATATCCATTTGTTATTCTCCCAACTATATGTCTTCTTTTATGTTGTTGAGTATATTCCGAATGCACATACTTCCATATTATTGTAGTCGCAGTATGCATACGGAATCAAACCCTAAAGCCCATTATTCTTTGGTAAAAATAATATGTGAATTAGAGTCATCATCTCTCTTCTTTTACACTTTTAAAAGATATTTGGTTATGATTTTCTCAGTAGTTTTAATTTTTTATTCTCTGTCAACCAAAATTTAACCATTTACATCTGATCCAAAAGTATTTGCGTTCAATATGTCACTGCACAATTTACTCGCATTATATAAAAATATATATTGAATCTATACTGTTTAATGTAAATAAAAATTTTATTTGTGAAGGCATGTGTGTATAAATGAGGTTATTATTTTCTACAAAAATAAAAAGTGAGATATATTTATAATGTCACACAAGTTTTGCAGAAAATAAAGAAAATAATATATTTCCTTACTAAAATTAATTTTAAGAGAAAAATTTTCAATAAACAAAGCATCTGTCAATGACTGTTCACAAATATATATAAAAGAAGTTACATATATTTTTCTTAAAAATAAAATTCAGAATACAATCAAATAACATTCGTATATTAAAAACAAATCAAATTATTCGTTCATATATATTTTGAGACGTGCATAGGAAAGTAAGAAATTTTTACATGTTTTTCAAACATTTGCGTTTCTTTAAATGTACAATTATAAAATATAATGAGTATAAGGAAAAAAAATTATTTTTTTTTCGGAAATAAATAGACGCATAACTTTTTTACACAGAACTTAAAGTAAAGCAGAAAAATTTTCTTCTTTTGATTTCCTGAAAACAATTGAAAGAAGAAAAAATGGATTAAACTGCGTTCATAAACATTTTGGTTCAGATGGGTTTTCCAAAGAATAAATCATTATAATATCATCAAGGTAATATAAAAATACATTTTTGAATCAATCTTTTTTATTCCGTTTTTTCTTATAAGAAATATCATTAAACTACATCTTTCAGTTGGAAAAAAACGTTCAATGCTACTATAAAGGTCTTCACAAATAATACCTGAATAATTTCAGAGCGAGTTTAAGATTGAAAGATTAGGAATTTTTCTGAAAAGAAATGACAAATTTTGTAAAAATAATGTTTTTGTAACATTTTTTTTTCATTCCAAATGAAATTTGATATGAAATTTTTTGAAACAAATGGAGTAGTTAATAAAAAAATGAGAAATATATAAAAATCTCACTCAATTCAATACTTGAGTTAAATACGAAATTTTGCATTAATTTCGCGCATTATTTATTGTACAAAAGATAATTTCAGAAAGAATTTAACATTGAAAGAAAAATATCAAAATTTTAAATAGTAAAAAATTATTAATTGAAGGAAAATCTTATAGTATTATTATAAAAAAGAAATCAATTTCACGCTAAATTAATAATTAATTTTACGAATTTCTATAAAATCACCTATGGTTATTAAGGATAGTTAAAATATATTAAAATTATACTATCACTTTTGTATACAAATATAGTTTTGTGCCTGTTGTTTACCATGTCATGGCGTAATAATTAAATAATATAGTCAGAAACTGTAATTGTAATGATGTCTTATAACAAGTTTACGAAAAATCTTTAAAAGTAGATGCAATTGAAAGCTATTATCTCTAATTGTGATATCTAGTTCGATTTGGTTTTGACTGACTAATATTAACACTGAAGTAAAATTCGAATTTCCAAACCTGCGGTATGTTTTAGAAAAAATTTAACTTCTGAAAAATGATCACTTGTTTTTATTATTTCTATTATAACTACTTTTACTTCTATCATTGTCAATGGGTAAATGATTCGTCAAAATAATGTTACAAATTTTTAAGCTGTAAAAGAAAGAAAAAAAATTAAACATTTGGAAGGGACCATTATGTGCTCCTGAATATGTTTTTGTTTGATAAAAATACGTTTTAACATTCATATTAGACTGGGTTAAGTTATGACACAAGAAACAAGGATTCGGTAAAAGAAACGTAAACTTTTAAGCCTTGAGGATAATGATTAGAATTTTAAGAGTTAATGTTAAACATGAATTATAATTTATTTTAGCTTCTGCGATCCAGACTTATTAGACTACAGTAAACTAGTTGCAAACTTATTAGGTTATAGTTAAATTTATGATGCCTTTTAAATTATAAATGCATCTCATCTTCACGCTGCAGCTACATAACTATTTTTTTTAACTTTGCCTTTTATAACTTTAAATGATATTTGAAAAAAGAGAACCCTTTAGTTCATGAAAAATACGAATGTTTATATAATTAATCAATACTGTTCAACGTTGTAGTACCAATATATACGAATGATTATATAATTAATCAATATTGAATTCTTAAAAATTAGGAAAATTTTTTTATACAACACCTCACATTTTTTCTCGATTATATTGCTACATACATGCGGTGGCACTTTTTCGCAGGAGTTCTCTTGCAAAGTAAAAGAAACATTCACAGAGATTTCATCATTCAGCAAGGGTATTTTAAGTTATTCACCCCTCAGCTTTGGCGACTTGGCCTCAAACATGGTGACTTTGGCGACAAATGAAACGAAAAAAAAAATGGCAATCCCGAATGTGCTGAAACCTAATCGAAATGTTGATTGGAAAGAAAGTTACGGACTTTTCGTGAATTTTCGGTTTGAAGACACGGCCGGCTGGAATTATTATAAATACACCGAGTATCTGAGAGGCAGAGAATCAGTCAGCCTGTGGGCGAGTTTTGTCTTTGGAGTCTCTGTTGAAGAAATCGATAGGTAAATCAACTGAAAGCTGTTTGCACTTGGAAGTGAAGTATACAGAGTGAATTTACGGAGAAGCAACATGTATCTGTCAGGAATTGCCCGAGATTACTGTGTTACTAAACTGTGCATGTGCTGTGCAATTTTGTACTGTTATTGTTAAAGCACAGCTACCTGTGTGTTGTCCTGATAATTTGCGAAAAAACCGTCATTTTCATTATTCTCCTAGATTGACTTGCTTTCACTTCTACTTACTCAGGAAAATTTTCGAAACAATATTTATAAATTTACATTTCAATTTCCTCAGCGAATGAAAAAATTGAAATCATAGTACTTATTATTTCCTTATTTGTAACGCATTATATGCGAAAATTCAAAACAACAGTTAATAAAAAATTTTTATATGCTTTTATTTTCAATACATCGTTTAAAAAGTAAATTAATTTACATTTGTTGTAAATCTGTTTAGCAGATCTGAAAATCATGCTTTAATGCAGAAATTATTTTTAAATGTAGGCATCGGTTTTTGTAAGTGAAATGGCATGTTTTTTCCAATGAGTTCTAAAATAGTAAACTTATTAAATTCTGCGGTAGGAAACTAAGAACAATAAATTAATTTGACATCCAAATCATGTTAAACATGGTTTTGCCGAGTTTATTAAAGATTTTGATTTGTTTCTCAAACTTGAAATCAGTGTTGTACTGTACTGGTACAATTAGGGTCTTTAATTTCGAATTTGGCTAATTATTTATTGGTAATAGTGTATTACCCACTTAAGGGGATATTGCTTTAGTTGGATCCCTTTTCAATTTATTATCGTTTGCTTCAATTTTAATTACATTTAACTTAAATATAATCAATTTAATACTTTATCGTTTCCTTTAATTTTAATATCAGACAAGTTTACTATTGTCTATTTCTCGATATTTCATCGTTCAATTTAATTCTAATATTTAATTGAGTAATTTAATAATAATTATAAAAAAGAGCATTTTGAGTGACTAAGTATGTTCTTTGCAATAATGTGCATTGAATTTTTTTAATAATTAGTTTTTGATTTAAAGTTTAACTACAAAACCTTTTTCTATAGATTATTTTTATCGACTAAGCTTTAATTGGCCTATTTTTCTAATGTTTATGAGATTATTTTATGTTTCACAATTACTTTTACAACCGTTTATTATTCTATATTTAACCTAACGTGACATAATTATAATAATTTTTCATTATTTTTAAAAGAAGCTAACATTTTCTAAATTGTTTATAAGAAAACATATTATTCTTAACTTTTATATTAAAAAACAGATACAATTTGGGATTTTCAAAACTTGATTATTTTAACAGGTTTATCAAGAATTATTTTTAACCAAATTTGATGCTTATTAATGATAAATAAACGCTTCTCCTTAATAATCATTGATTTGACTCTCATAAATACTTATTAAGCATCTATGAAAGTCTCAACGCCAATTTATAAATACTTACTGTAAGTTTTAAATAAATAAATATTTCTAAAAAAAATTTTTTTAATCATGTTGATACAAATCATTTTACAGGATGAGCATTTTTCTAAGCATTCCAATGAATAAAACTCAATTTAATGAAATATAAAAACGCAACTCTGTTAACAGTACATAAAAAGGGTAAAAAAAAAAAGGTCCTAATAAATGACATGATTCTCACTATGCTCATTTTAAGCTTCATTTACGAATAGAAAATTATGTTACATATTTATGACCCTTCCTTTAACTAACCTAGATGCCCATCAAACTCTAGACTCGATCTGGTTAAGAAGGACCGTCAAATAATGCGCTTAATCTCCTTAATCCCAAACGCTATATTAACCGCTGAGCTCCCTTTATTACTAAATAGATTTAGTAAATAATTTAATTACCCTACCACATGATCGACCGCACTACAGGAAAACGGCAGGCTACGTTATCACTGTTTGGGACTATGAAACTAAGGATTACCGTCGTGATTGAGGATTACTTGGTAATGAGATCTCTACCACAATTATCGTTAATGACATATTAGTAGTAATCTGTAAGATCATTGCCGTTACATCTCCCAAATTCCATTCCATTGTGTCTCTCAAGGGACTATACACAATAAAAAGTTTAATGCTAAGCGAAACGTAATTGCTGCGTCGTACAATTTTGGTTAAGAGATTTCGAAGTGGCTGAATCAGGGTTAAGTGTACTGCATTAATTCCGTGTAAAGTAATAAAAACAAATTTGGACCTTTTTATTACTTTGTAGAAAGGTGGTTGAAAGAAAAAGAAGTATTTTAGTGTTATTTTGGAGGCATTACTTTTTAGGAAGCAGTTTTTAGAATGAATAATGAATTTGTTTAATTTTACTCATGATTCAAATTTTGATTGTTCTACGTTTTGTAAAGAGTGACCATTTTTTATAAAATCACTGTCATGAATAAGTTATTTTAAACTTATTACATCCTTTTACCATTGCATTTTCAACTTAATTTTATACCTTTTGATTCACTTGCGTTTTGTTTCTAAAACCAAAAATGTAGAATGATGATAGGTATATTACAAAACATTTATTCAGAAAGGTAAATAAATTTGAAGACAACTACTCAAGCTTTTAATTCTTCTGAATCATCGTATATTGTTTTGCATGTAGATTGAAATAATAGTAAGAAACGACAAATATTCTTAACTTTAATTTTTCGCTAAAAAAATTTTTTTTTTCTCTTATTGCAAATGGGATAGGCCAAACTCTCACAAATGTCAACTTTTATTTCAGATTATTATGGAATAAGAAATAGGGAAAAAAACAAATCCTAATATAATGGAATATTCATTTTTAACAAAATTTAAAAAAACAAATAATTACAAAAAGGAAAATTTTCAAGTTTATATTCTAACTGATGGCAATTTTAAATCGAAAATTATTCCAGAATTAAATTTTTCAAAGTACTTTGTTTTATCTTTAAATATTATATTTTTAGACATGTTATTTTTATTTATATTTGAAGGATAGATTTATAGGGAAATTATGACTTAATAAGAAAATAAATGGGACTAAAAGTTGGTTTTCTTTATCACCTACAATGTCTAAAAATGTTTCAAATTTTAAGAGACAATCTCGCATTTAAAAAAACTAATTTAAAAGCTATTATTGAAAATATTCTTATTTTAACATTACATAAACTATCAGCGGTATTCTCTAAGAAAATTGCTGCAATACGGATTAATCCATTTATTGAGATTTTGAAACTCAATCACTCAGTGAATAACGCCTTACTTATAAAAAATAATGATAAAATTAATTATAAAACTATGAAAACATTTCATACATATCTCACAAATCGTATTACTTGGGATACAATCATCCATCTTGTTTTATTATTCGTTTGAACTTCAACTGCGAAAATAGCTGTATTGATTAATTGATTGGTTGCATTTTTAAAGTCACATTTAAAAGCAACATGAGGGTTATTTTCGATTGACTTCGTAATTGTGAATCAAAGTCAAGTGACGAGAAGGACACCTGAGCTGGCATCCCACTCTCCGAATACCTACGTCGTTACATTTGGAGGACATCGGATCTCGACAGATTGAATGCCCATCTATTCCGTTATATGACCGGTCTTAAGTAACTTATGGACTCAGAAATAAACCAGTAATATTCAGTATTGTATAGAGTATTCTGGTATTTTATATTGAATTCCTTACGAATGTTTAAGATATTGTCAAGGTAAAGAGTATTTTAATGTGAAACTAAATACTGGATCTTTTGTATTGCTTATCAAACATATGTTGCCTAGTAATTATGGTTTCAAATGCGATGATGGCGTTGTTTTTGTCGAGTTGAGGATGAAACCCTGATGCCACTGAATATTCGCAGTGTTTTGGTTAAATCTGTTGAGATCGCTAGTCCACTCGTTGAAGTGATGTGGAAGTTTTAAAACAGAGATACCAGTTCATGAGACATCCTGATCACTCGGTCAAGGCTCAAAACTAAAAGATTTCATCTCCAATAACCTTTGTTTTGCTTCTAAGGGAGAAGTTAATAAATTATCAATCAAAGCTATGAATATGAAACATTTTAAGGCGCATCTGATCAAGGAAAAGAAACTGTTGGTCATTGCATTAATTTTATGTAGTTTCTCATCTATGTATGAATAAATGGGATGTAAAATAATTAACCAGGGTCACTAATGGCTAATTTTTTTTAGCAACAAGCATCGATATAAACAGTAAAGAAATTGGACGTGACTTATCGATAAATACTAACTTCGAATATTATTGTATTATACGGCATTTCAATTCGTTCTCTATGCGAGTTTGTTTCTTTTCTATCCCTCAAGTGGTGAATATAAATCCACCAATGATATTGCTGTTTCTAAACCTAAACACTCAATAACCATACTACATAAATGTATGACACACACACATTCCGAACAAAAGAAAAATACTTAAAAATAATGCAATATTATTGCGTCGCATAACTCCAATCCCGGAAATAACTTAAAGAGCGATGCAAGAAGGAAATAAATAGTCATTTCCCATAAATCATCAAAACTCCAAAAAGTACTCGCAGAATTCAATTCAAATTCAGTGAAATATCATCGTTCAGAATACGTGGTAATCGATACAGAACAGGAGATCTGGCATCCACAAAGTAAATACGGAGACTATTGAAAAGCCAATTCTCCTTTGCTTGGAAAGCATAAAGCTTTCAAATGGTATGTTTACATCCATCGACTAAGTTGAAATATGCGAGCAGTGTAATGCGATATGGTTTGAGGGAGCAAATCCATATTTGAAGAGGTACTATAATTCCTAGGTTAAGATTCTGTCTTAACTTATTCATGTATGCTTGGAAGGTTGATAATGCATGTCTGAAAAGGCAGAGGATTTGTGTCTGACTCTTTGAGTCTGAATAAAAGGTTTATAAAATGTTTAAAGGTTTTCAGTCAAATATGCATATAAATTCAAAAACTTCGTAGTTTGTATGTAATATACACAATCAATTTTTAAAGCCATATTCGTAAGTAATGCAAGAATTTCAAAAAATGTCTAGACGGTAAAATGAGATACTTAGAAAATGAAAAAAAAAAAAAAAAAGAACTCGGCATTTTAAACATAGTCATAAATTTTTTAGACTTTTTTGTTGGAGTTTTTTTTACAGCTGAGTGGTAATTCAAAGCCAGAAAAGTGTATCAAGCTCTTTTTAAGTAGAAATAAGCTACTTAGAAACTGAAACTTATAACTTCATATTTTCAGCAGAAATGCAAATATTTCCTTCTCAAATTGAGAAATAGAATATTGAATTCACATCTACATTCTGATATATATATATATATATATATATATATATATTTTACCAATGTACCAATATTAATTAATAATAGTTTTATCTTCTCCACATATAATAAAGATCTTATATTATGTCCAAAAACAGAAGATAAAATTTATTTATTTCTTATATGTTGTACATAAAATTATTACAGTATAATAATAAAGTTCTTGAAACACCTTGCCCAGATATTGAAAAAAAATGTTGATAATAATATTTTGTCTTAATATTTATGATAAGGGATTAAATATGATTTTTTGAGGAATAGTAACCTTAGTATATCAAACTTATTTAAACTCTGTAAAAGATGGAAACAATTAAAATTATTATCATTTTAATGTTTATTTTATTATAAGAAGTAATAGTATTTCCATACTTCAGTAACTACTATATTTTAATAATAATTTAAAATACGTGTTTATCTACGCTGGGAAATTAACAATAATTCTAACTATAATTAAGGGATTATTTTACTTCTTTAGCATTTGATCCATTTCTTAAAATTTATGGTATACTTACACAAAACATGGCTTATTATTTTGATATCTTATTTGAATCAATGTGTATGTTTGTTGAACCCCTATATTTATCAGCATTTTAATCACATTCATGTTATATCTGCATTTAATTTTATATATATATATATATATATATATATATATATATATATATATATCGATCAAAGTAATTTATTTTCTTTTAGAATTTTTTTTCTTCTGATCAATAGAAGAAAAATCCACAAAAAATGAACACTGATATAATTGATCTTCAAAACTGTAATTTTGGCTTTTGAAGAAACATACGATTTTGACAGCCCTCGAAGAATAAAATAAAAGTATGACCACGAGTTTTTTCCTTTATTTTTCGTTAACTTTTTATTTTATTTGAGATTGATGATCTCTCTTTGAGGAAAGATTTTATAAATGAAAAAGAACAAATATTTACTTAAAAGGAAATAGTATTCTCAAAATTCATCAATTGAACTCCCATTATACCAAAAGTATAACTTATACATGTGAAAATTATTGTAGCTATACACAGATATTTCTTCTAAAAATAAACAAATCCTTTACCCATACAATTTTGCAATACATTAAAATTTATCTTTTATTAAGTACAAAATAGAAATGTTTATTGCAAATGATAATTTGAAAAGCGAATGAATAACAGAAAGAAAGATTCTGTTTACAACGTAATTACAAGAGTCTGATATTAATTTCAATAAATGGAGAAACATCACTATTATATTTTATGCCTATCTAAAACTGTGTTGAATATAATAATTGGAATTTAAAGATAAACAAAGTATTTACACATTTACTAACGAAAAAGTATTGTTTGGCTGAGAAATATGGTTTTAAATTTATTTCGCAGTGTGAGATAATATACAAACGGAAAGCAAATGGCAATAATTCGTTACAATTGCAATTATAATGAATTAACATTTTGTTATTAATTTGAAACTGTTTGTATGATTTGGAAGTTTGAAATAATTCAATGAAAAATATTCACATCAATCATAAAACAAAGAATTATGCTTCAATTAAAACTTTTATATAACAGCTGTTACACTATTGTTAAAGCTCACGCTATAAACAAAATGTAAAAATTTTACAGATTTCTTCTTTTTTTCAAGAAATTTAGGAAAATTTCTTTTTTAATTTTATGCTTCTGACGTACTCAAATCTTTGTAATGGATATTTAAAACTTTTCAGTAACGAACTGTTTCCCTCTTTTTTCAATGTATATTGTCATTGGGCTTCAAAGATAATGTTTTAATAAAAAAAAATTTCATATTCAAACAAAAAATTAAAAATGTGACGCAAGTCTTAAGCATAGAGAGAAAATAATTAATATAATTATGAAATTGAGCATTGCAATATAATTTTTAAGAAACAGACTCATAATACTTTTAATGTTGAATAATTTAAAAATAAATTATTGTAATAATTCAAAATATCCATATGTAGTTTTCAAAAACTGTAATTTTTAAGCAAAATTTGAAATAAAAAGAAGTATCTATAAAATAACAATTTTTAAGCAAAAAATAGTTTTGAGAGAAATAAATGCAAACAAAACGAACATCCAATGAAAAGTATTAGGTTTTAACAAAAAAAAAGAAACTCTAAATGACTAAACAATATATCGAATTTCAATTAATTTTGTTGTCATTGATAAATGAGTCCTATTAGAATATTTTTCATCTCTTTTTAATACTTGCTTCTTTTCCTAAATTTGGGTTTTTCTGTGATCCATTTTCCTTTAAGGCTGTTTTCGGTTATAGTTAAAAAAAAAAGTTCAAACTTTGACCTAATTTTCAAGCAGAAAAATATTCCAATATTAATATAAATTACAATGTATACACATATATGCATTTATTTGATAGCACTATTAGAATTTTGATTTTTTTTTATAAATTTACGATTTTCATTTTTGTGTAATATGGATACTTTATTTTCTAAGTTTAAGTACGGGCGACGAGAAATATTCAAACATACTTTTAATGCAAAAAATTTGCATACTGACGCAAAATTCATTAGTTTAGAAATATACGAGTCTCTCTTCTGGATAACATAGCTGGAATGTGGATTTGTGTCGTTATTAATCAAATTTTCAAAGTTTTCAATTAATTATTTGTTTACTATACTGCCGTGTTTTGGACTTCCCATAACAAATAATTTTGGTACACACACACACACACACATATATATATATATATATATATATATAGCTCAATAATCAATTTGTATATCTCCATCGTGGAAGGGCTGAAATTAATTTCAGGAAGATGTGATAAAGTCATTTGCCATGCGCCTTTTTGACAAAGATTTAAGGTACTAGACAAAGAAACTTTTCTTTTCAAAAGAACTTTAGTATCACTTTAAAAACATAGTGTTGGATAGGAATCCCTTTACACTCTTACTCATTCTGGAGGTATATATTTATTTATACTTTTGGGTTCAGTTTTTGCCGAACATATGCAATATCAATAAACTCGTAAATATTTTATTACTGTCTTATAAAGCGTCTTTTATTAAATAGAGAGTGAGTTTTTGTTTTGGAGTCTTTGCAGCGGTGGATTTTTACATTCAATAGACTGGAGACAGTGAGTATAAGTCACTTTCTAACAAATCCAATTTAGTACTTTGCACTCTAATTCTTATAGATAAAAAATCTTTTTATTTTACTTTTTGTTGAAAAAGGGTGAAAGAAAAGCAATGCATTGCCGCATCGTAACTTAAAAGGGTAAAGGAAAATGTTTGAAAGAGTAGAACTTTATTTGTAAAGAGTGTGCGTATATAAAAAGAAAAACTTTGGAAAAAATAACTTCTGTTTGATGTAGAATGGAACAGACTACATAATTCAGTAAAGAGAATTATGGAAATTTGAACTCTGGTAAGCATTGGAGTTATTTCACAATAGTAACTTGACTTATCGTAACTCAATGTAAACTATCTGAATTCTTGGTGTGGCGAAAACTATTTCTAAAACTATAAATACTTGTTCTGAATGGTTAGGAAAACATTATACCTTCAGTTATAATGCGACCGTATTATTTACTTCCTGCATTCAAACAGGATATTTAATTTCTATTATTGTAACGAAAGAATTTGTATAAGATATAACTTACTTATCTGACCTTGGCGTGGTTTTACCTGCAATTTACATCTCTCGAATAGCTTTTATACTTAAGTAGAAAAAAATATATATGTAAAATCGGATGGAAAAAGTGTAGCTTGATTATATTTCTTCAGTGCAAAAAAAAAAAAAAACAAGATTGGAAAGTAATATCTCCATTGCCATAATTTTTTTTTATTTGTAACCGATTTTCGCATTTCATATTGTACCTGAAAGTTATATGCATCTTCCATGTAAAAATGTAAAACCACTTTCAGTCTTTGACTTCATCCCCTTCCATAAAAAGCAACAACGCATGACTAGTAGATAATTTGATAATACCAGGAGTTATTGTTGACATTAGGCTTTTATGGCAGCTTTCATTTTGTCTTCAGAATGAAAGTGATATCTCTAAAGGTATTAATTCATATTTTGAAAGAGGTGCAAATCACAAGATGTAAGGTCGGTTACAATGACATCTCATTGTTTCAACTTCACTTCTATGAAATTTGCCTGTGGCCTCGGTAATCTAGTGACATGAGTCGCGAACTCTTGACCGGCATTGTTCTCACCGAATCGTGGGTTCGAGCTTTGTTTCAACTAAGGACACTCCATGCAGTTGGTCGGATGATAGTTAAATCTGTTCGAGATCCGAAGTCCTCCCGTTGGCAGGATGGAAGTGTGGAGAGAGAGAGAGATAGCGGTGCCAACTCAGATATTCTTATCATTTGACAAAGGGTCAAAATCACATAGTCCGTCACCAGTAGCTCTCCTGTTCCTTTACAGTGAGACGTTTAAGCAATTAAAACTAAGTTAAGACTATGAAGGTAGTTATATTATTTTGTTCTGATTGCATCAATGATACTTCTAACAGCAAACTAAATGCATTGCTTAAGGAATGCAAATAATTCTTAAGTACAACAAGAACTTTGAAAATAGTTCTTTCAAATAAAAAAATAGGGAGATAAAAGTTCACTTTTCTACATTCACAAGCGTTTCAGTTTATTAAAATTATTTACTTTCAACCAATGTTGTAAAATAATATTTAATGTAATTTTCTTTCTTGATTTACAGCTTATGATGTTGAAATAAGTTACTTCTTTAATCTATAAAGTTTCCAAATTTATTAAATTTAATCATTATGTTTTTGAGATATAAACTTTGAATCATACTGCTTATATGAATATGCAAGATATTTCATGGATATTTGTATTAATAAGCAATCAATTAATTATGATCATCAAAACCACCTAAAAGCTCGTTATGGTCGATATATTTTAAACCTTTAAGTATTGCATAACACCATTTATGAAAGTGGTTCAAAATGAGTGAAATTAAGTTTCAAATATGTGCTTTTATTTTGGAGATTGACGTTTCTTTGATGCATTCTATATTCTATAAATAAAAATCTATAAAAGAAACAGACATTTTTATTGAAGAATGATGCTGTAATGCAAGTACAAAAATATGAAATAATGTATAAGTAAATTTTTTCTTAAGAAATATATTAAAATAATATCGAAAAAACAACATTAAATTAACATTTGAATTTTAAAGATAGTTGAGTTTACTTCGAACAGGGAGAAAAGATTGATTAACACATTTCAATAAAAAAAAATTCTGAATTACCATTTTTAATTTTGATAGAAATAATAGTATGTGTGATTTCTAGCAGAATCATAGTATATTAAGTATATGCGATCATCAAAGAATTATGAAACACTGTATGATGACAAAGTTATTTTTCACGCATTATAATAAGTAACTTTTGTTTCTTAGAACAACTGAATACAGTCCCAAACATGGAAAGTTTAATTTCTATTTAATACAAACACTCTCTTAAAATGAGGCGGCATTCAATGAGAACTGTAACAGACTAAATCACTAATGATGTTGTAATAAAATCTTAAATTCGAATTTTGGTGTCACAAAAGTTTCTCCGTACCGAATAATGAGAGCTTCTGTTCCCTAAAAGGAACTGTGTATTCAATTCTTCGTTCCGTGCAATATGGAAGTTGGGAAAGTGTCGTCCTTATCACTTGACCTTCATCCTATGGACATACTCGCTTTAGTTTAGAATGAGGTTTACAATATCCAGGCTGTACATGTGATCATCCTTTTCTCTCATGAAGTTCGTTATCATCGGTACACAAATGGGGACGTTTGTGTGCCACTGAGATGTTCTAGCAATTTCCCCCTTTTTTCTACTCTTCTCCTTGTCATTAAGTTTCCCTTTTAATATTTCACTACATTTGCCCATTTTTGTACAAACAAATGCCCCTTTTATATTGCAGGTGTTTTTTTTTATATAGATTAACCTGTGCTTGGCTAAGCCTGGCTAAATATATCCCAAACACTGATAATTATTTTAGCTTGACACTCAAAGTTACGGTCTGTAATCCTTCGCTTAGTTCATAAGAGAAAGCATTAATTAAAAAAAAAGCAGTATATAAAATTTTACTTTTTGTGTAATTGGCAATTAAGCGGAGCTGAAGTCAAATTTCTGTAGAAGGCAAAAATGAACTAACCATTTTTTACTCGTATAAAACACCATTAAATACTAACTACGCACCGTATAATGAAATATTATTAGTATATTTCAATTTGCTAAATGAGATTGTGAACGTGCACTCATTAATATTAGTTTAAGAGACAATATTTTAAAAATGAATATAAAAGGGCGCATTTTTGTCAATATTTGCATTTTCTTAAATTTTGAAATAAGTTTAAGGAATATAACAAATATTCAAAAAATATAAATATTAAATGACCGACTTGCAAGTTTTTCATTTACAAGTACACTATAAGTTATTCATTTCTTTACCTTATTCTAGTTAAAATATATATGATATACGTATTTAAAAAAAAAATCACTTCTTCATAAAGCATAGGATGTAAATTCCTGCAAATTTTTTGAAACTTTCTCATCGTGTAATTAATATTAGTGAAAATTGTTAATACTAAAACAGTTTATTTAGAGATAGCTGAGCTATAGATAAAATTTCATTTTTCATGTACTTATGCAAAGATTCAACTAATGTTTTAGGCGAATGCTTTCTGTTTTATTTTATTATCTTACCAAAAAGATTTTAGTTTGAAAATTTTAAATAAATGCCATATTTCCTCAATTATTTTTACAATTAATTCGAACGTATATTCAGCTATATTTGATTTTGACGACTACAGCGAAAGTTTTTAAGATTCTGGACATCAGAATAATCATAAATGAAAATCAGGGTTGGTCTTTTAGGATTATTATCTAAATAAAACACAAAAATAACTTTGGAAATTAATTTATTTATTATTTTATAAAATAATAAATAAATAAATTATTTGTTTTAGCTCGTATATTTTCTGTTTAATTTATATGGTATTTTTTATTAAACAAATAATGAATGAATTGATCGATTCAAATATTTGCTACTCTTTTTTATGAAAATGTAATTGTAATCAAAACAACTAATACCAAAAGAATCTGAAATTTAATATATAAAAATAAAATAAAAAGTTCTTACTCTGTGTAGTTATTTTGTTCTTCAAACATATTTTACCACATGCTTTTATCTATAGATATTGTATCTCAAATAAGTAATAAACACATTTTGTTGGTGTATGTTTAATATACAGAAACATCTTACACAACTTTTACTTCTGTTATAGTCAATATCTTTCTTACTTAGGGAACTTCGTTCGCTTGTAGGTAAATAAAATAAAGCCTACATCTACTATTATGAGCACTCTTGCTTGGCCTTTTATGACCAACCAGAGAGGCTCTGGTAGACAAATAATTTCTTTTTCCTCTTTCCTCATCAATTAACGGTCACCAAATCCCACGTTCGGCCTCACAGTTGCCTGCTTTTTAGTGGCCATAAATTGGATCCGGAGACTGCTACCTATGGTTCAAGAAGTTCACGTTCTAAAAGAAATCCCAAAACGTTGCACTTTTTTTAAGATCTTCTGTTCCTAGATAAGACGTGTCTTGAGAAGTTTTACTCGACTTTTCTTAGTTTGCCAAAATGTAATTAGTTTTATTTTATATAAATTTTCCTTTACTTCGCTCCAAGACAGTAGAAAAGATTTATTTTTCTTACAATGCATTTTTAACATTAATTGCGAAAGTAAATTGCTTGAAACTAAAAATGTATCAAGACGCTCTCATATAAGGAGATTAAAACCAAATATTGAAAAGTAGTTTTTATCTACATTAAGAACAAATCAGAATTGTTTTTGAACAAGAGTTTATGTTTAAAATACAATAAAATTCTACAATATGTAAAGATTTAAGGCTTTACTGCCATGAACGTATTAAGCGTCTACTTTTAATCATGCAAATCTTACATTTTTTTATTTTCTGCATAATTTTCAAATCCTTTCATCAAAAACATATATGAATAACTGAAAGAATATTTTATCGTTCATTAATCATTATCACGCTCATAAATTCGATATCAATATATGATATATGTTCAACTGAGTTTTTCTGAAAATTTTAATCATACCTTTGTTTTAAAAGATATGTAGAAAATTAAATTAAAGCAAACAACACACACACACACACACACACACACACACACACACACACACACACATATATATATATATATATATATATATATATATATATATATATATATATAAAACTCTTTTTTTATAAGATCTTTTTTTTACAAACTTTTTTTTCCAAAAATTCAAATGCTGTTTTTACCGCTTAATACCACCTCTTTGATTTAGCCTCTTGGATCAGGATAATACATCAGCATTTAAAATGTACTAAATAAAGCAAATGTTTAAATATACTTTAGACTCAGTGGAAGAAAGAAATTTGACTGTTGTGGAAGCATGGAGAAAGTTTACGATTATGAATTGTATTACTCATGCTTCTTTTGCCATTAAACAGTTGCGCCATTTGATCTTAAATGCTTACTAGAAAAGGTTTTGCCAGCATACGTCAAAAGTAGAAGTTTCATTGTACGAAAATCAGCTGTGAATTCTGAAATTATAACTCTACTAGCGGATACCCGCCCGCTTCGCTGGACAGACGATATAATATTTCGGAATCTATATGTAAGATATGAAGAAAATTTTCAATTTTTAAAACGTTAATGATAATCTAAATTTAAAATTTTAAGAAATTGATTGTCCGTAATAATGGTTATCCTCGACTTTCAAAAATATGAGAAAAATAAAAAAATATAGTAAAAAGTCACCCCATATATATATATATATATATAATACGGATAAAAATTCATTCCACCGTATACTTGTCACACCTAGTATTACCAAAGATGCAACTTTTTGTCAAGAAGATTCGTCATGTGCTTAACTTTCGAATTAAATACCCTCGCAATGGCATCGTGTCTATCATAAGATTTTTGTCCTTGCCTCAAGAGATCTTTGATTTCTGACCATTTAGAATTGCAAGGGACTGCAATCCTTAAAAAAGTCGTATTTTTTTACCCTTTAAAAAAAAGTCGTGCAAGTCGGGACGTCCAAAATGTCTTACGTATGTTATAGCCTCTTGAGTTCGTTCATGCATGTAGCGAGGTCCTCTAGTAAACGAAGATTGTCTTGCGTGTGCGCTATTCCGTAAAGAGCCGCCATTTTAGTATTTTTCAAAATCCTAAGTTTTTTTTTTAAATTTTGGGTGTATGTATGTATAATATATATATATATATATATATACAACGTTCAGAGTTGTTCGAAAATGTATTTTGGTAATTATAATGGGATAGATATGTTTACAAATATTTACGTCTATTAAAATATTATTACATAATTCTTAAATCATAATATATGAAATAAATTGTCTGGATTCTATACTCAATGAAACCTTTTGAGATTTTTAGATGCTTAAGAAGAAAAAAAGATATATTTATTTGTATATATATTAAAATATATTTCAGACACAAGAACAATTTTTTAGATACAAATTAGTTTTTGCTTGTCATTCATTCTAGGATTAAATTTTTTTTTTTTTTGGTGAATCACACTATAAATAAAATTTAAGTTTTATGTGCCAAACGCAGAAGAATAAAACATAAATTAAACAAAAATTTTCAGTTTTAAAAATGCTTCAAAATTAATGTTGTGACATTGGGCTATTCGCGGTTTCTCTTCACTAACCTTGGGGACTTTCAATTGAGATTGATTGCTTTCGCTAAACAACCTTTGCCCAACCAAAAATAAAACGTGATGAAGAACATTAATATGTAAAGCAGTTAGAAATGAAGTGAAGCAGTTAAATTGAGAATTATATAAACTCCATCTGAAGGAGTAGAGTATCTGAAGGAGGATCAGAGAGGCGTTGTAGTGAGAGGAGGTGGAATCTAAGTGCTATATTATAGGAAGGTGGATTTACAGATTAGTATTGAGGTGAGGTCCAAGTAGAGATCACTCGGATTGAGAATTGTTCTAGTATTTTCAGCAGTTGTTCCAGATTCGGAGTTGCAGTTGATAAAAGATATTGGTAAGAAGCTGTTAGATTATTATTGGTGGGTTGAATTAAAGCGTTAGTAAACTTAACCTGGAGAGCACTATTATTGATGTCATAGTAGATACATAATAATAAATTGTGAAAGTTGTTTTGGTGGTTCTGTAATTATTGGTGTCGTTGTATTTAATATTTAGAATTAGTGATGGCACAAGATAACGCCCAGAACGAAAGGGTGTTACAATGTTACATTTGGTCTACACTATGTTATCGAAAGTAGCATATTTTAATAAACCACCCCCGTTCTGTTTGAATTAAAGTTTTTTTTTTCTTCTTGAATAAAAAAGTTTCAAACTTTAGCTCCTATATTGTAATGGAAAATGGACATCCAAAAGTACCTTATAAAAAGAAAAGTAGAGTTTTCATAAGCTTTTCAAAAGCTTAAATATAATAAATGGATATATCAATGGATAACTGTGTAAAGTTAGTGTAATATTTTTTTGAACAGAAAATGTATCTCAAAATTAGATCTGTACTCATAACATAATAGAAGAAAGAAACAATGGCTTAAAAACAATGAATAATACAGAATTTCATCAATATTTGTTTTTTTTAATCCTGTATTTCTTGTAATTTTAAGCATTTCCTTGAAAATTACACCACACACACTCATATATATATATATATATATATATATATATATATATATATATATTCACCTAACTTTTTTTTTACACGGTAGATACGTTCCGCAGAAAAACGTGCAAAAATGATACGACTTATGGTAAATTTGTGGATATGTTCCATAACTTTAAAAAATCGTGTAAGATGAAAAAACCGTGTAAAAAAAGTAATAATCAATTCCATATTGCATATTTATTTAACAAAAACCACTCATTTTTATTATTCTATAGGTACATACAACTTATAACAATTAAAAATTGAAATTAGGAATAAAACTACCAACAACTTTTCATCGCTACTTGATAACGATGGTGCATATTTATTACGAACTGGATGAAAAATACTATCATCAGTAGATGTTTCAGATGTGTTTAGAACAAATGTCAGTTAAGATTGAAATGAAAAATTTCGTTCGTTTTCAAACTTTGATTCAAATGAAAAATTCCACTCGTTTTTAATGGCCTCTGTTAATCTTTTTGTTGTTACAAAGTCTCTTATTAGAGGCAGTTTTTTTTTTTTTTTTTTTTTTTGGTTTCTCATGTTGCTTATATAATTCTTTATATCCTGCTATACAAAGCTTAAGATTACGATGAAAGATTTTTCAATACTTGTAATAAATTTCAAGCTCTCTCGAATGAAATCAGCCGTTAATAGCTGAACTTCACCTTGGACCTCGTTCACCTTGGACTGAATTATCGAAATAAAAAAAATGCATAGAAACTTGTAAGAAATATAATACATAACGGAAACTGTGATTTTAAGGAAAAATTTCAAGTTAACAACATGTTAAAAAATTAATTTTTTTAAATTTCAGCGAATGAATATAGTCGAAACAGTGACATGATGGATTTCCAGTTTGGCTGAAAACCTAAATACTGTATTCAATTTGAAGGACAAAAAATAAAAAAAAGTGATTATAAAATTCGGGTATTACCCATAATTTCAGAAAACAGCCATCATGTCATAAAAATCATGTCAATATATATATATATTACTTTATTTGATCTTCAATGACAGTTTTGCATCTTCGTAAGGTATCCTTCATGAAAGTTAAGAGGAATTTAGCTGTTAAAATGAAATTCATGCTTAGACCGTTAGTCTTTTTTCGCGTATTATGTAATTACCAATAACATCTTTTAAAAATTTTCCTAAAATTTCTTTTTATTATAATATGGATGATTATATGTGTTCTAAGACTATAACATTGACTACACGAATCAAAATTTTCATTTGTAATAGGTTTCGTGCAGTTTACTTCAATGTGCTCTTTCATTACTATGTAGAAATTTTTGATATTCGTCAGCACATTTTTCCGGTATTTTTAACAGATACTATTTTTGTTGGCTCCCCAAGGTATTACATGTGTACGTATCTATAATATTTCCACATTATATAACATATCAGTAATTTTTTTGTTTTGTTTCGGAAGTCTTAATAAGATTTATTCGGTCTTAATTTATTTTCTGCTGACTAAAATTGTATTGAATGGCCTCTGCCTACAACGTTGTGACGGATATTTAATTTCACTTAGAACGAACATTTTATTAAAAGTTGTAGAACTCAAGTTTTCTGAATACACACATATTAGTTTTTATTATGAATTTTCGTTTAAATCAGTAGAGAAATATAATAATAGAAAGACGTTTTTAAAGCCTATGCCAAACAAAATTATTTCATGAGATTTCAATACGGTTGTACCAATTTATACAGAGAGATCATATTTCATTAAGCTAATAAATAAAGATTATTAATCATTCTAATAACTTTTTTACACATACGAATAGTTATTTTTTTCAATTTCCACGCAGATACCTTACAATCAGCTACTGAGTTATGACCATGCAGTTGCCTTCTTTTTTAGGATAATCATTTGTCTTATGTCCAATACTTTTATATTTAGAACACTGCGGTTCTGTACTTTTGTTTTCACACAATGGATATTGGATTCCTGTCTCACTTTTTCAGAGTTAAAATCATGAGATAAATCTACCTTATTCTCTAATTATTACATTTTAGGTTTCATACTTTTTCTATGTACTGGTGGTCATATATTCAGTTTTATACTAGATCGAGTTTTGATTATTTTAAACTACTATCGTTTAGGGCAGTTTCGTAAATATTCAATTTCCTTTTAAATTCTGACAAAATATCATAATTATATCAGATTTATTTCTTACTAGGACAATCATTTATTTAATTACATACAAGATTGGACGCTCATCTTCTGTATTATTTTGGTGCTATTTCTTTCAAGGAATAAAAGTATTAAAACATTTTCAGGTTCTTATCCTCCCTTTAGTTTGTTCAATATTTTATGCATAAACTGAATTACCCATAAATGAGTGTCTCTGTCTCACTCTCTCTGTTTGTGCATATTTGAGTGGTCTTATTTAAACAGAAAGCTTATGTCTCTGCGTGGAGATTCTTTGAGACGAATGATTCACACGTTGAAGGAAAACACACAAGGAATGTAACACCATTTTACTCGTGCTCACATTACATACCCTTCATCATCTCCCATTCTACTTCTATTACTATATTACTCTCATTCTTAATCACTGAACACGCCACTTTATCTTATTTGCCATCAACAATCTTATTATGCCATCTACACAGTTGCAATTACTTTAATCGAGTAACATTCTCTCACATGTTATCATCCTAAAAGTCACTAAAACCTTCAAGATTTATTATAGCGTTCATTATTAACATGATATATTACTTAATTAAGAAAACTTACAAGTTCATGTAAAATGAATGAACGTGTCAATAACAACAAACTTAAATTCTAAATATAATACTAAAATATTTGCATTTCAATTATTAAGCATTTTAGCACAATTTACATTAAAAAAGTGTATTTATAAACTGTTTAACAATATACCTCTTGGTATAATGAATATATAGATAGACTTCTAGTAATTACTCTAATTTTACCTTAATATTGTTTTATTCTAATTGAAATGGAACAAATAAAAATTTCACTAAAATTCTCGAGGTATATTTAAAGTGATATAGCACAGCTTCCAAAATGTAATTGAATTAAATCAGTTGTTCTAATTAAATTTCAATAAAATATTATTTTGTCCTTTTTGTTAACTACATATTTTAATCATATCAGTAAAATGCACTATAAGTCATAAAAATTGATGCATCACGAAGGTATTACTTCATTAGGAATATAATAGGGAAACAGAATAAATATTCATAGAAAAGAAGCGATTTCAATCTCAAATTAATTGATGATTTGTTCCAAACTTCGATTTGTTAGAAGTGAGGAAATCGCTAGGAAATCGGTTTTGGTTTTATTAACGTCTAACTAGGAGCAACACGAGGGCTCTTGGCATAATTTTGAACCTCGGTCAAGTGACGAGGACGACACCTGAGCTGGCAATCCCCTCTCCTAACTTCCACACCAAGCCAAAAATATATATAAGAAATCAAATAACCTCCAACATGATTTGGATTGATCTGATACTGAAAATTTCTTCGTCATTCAAAATCAAATACTTAACTTAAAATAACATTGATTTTCTGACAAATTCGTATTCATTACAAATATACACATGTTAGAGTTTTTAAGAGTTCATATATAATTGACTGAAACTTGATCTTAATGTAAAACTGAAGAGTCGTTTGACATTTGGATCGAAACTATGTAGTTATTGGACAAAGCAGGCAATAATGTGTGAACAAACACAGATTTTAGCTTCAATACTACAATATTCGAGTTATGGCCACAACCAAATGGAAAGATAAAGTGATTGTCAGATCGATTATCCTGCACCAGATTCATCATTATTAACCTTCCGGTGTGTGACTAGTATACACAAGTTACCAACAAAAACATTGACCCACTTCTGAGAGTGTGGAATATGCTCGACCCCCATCCCCTGATTATTACACATTGTTTCATTCTCATGTCTGAACACCGACAAATACAATTATAGTTGTGTCGGGCTCATTAAACTTGCAATTGCTCTGACTATAGATAAACAGTCTCTGGTTACAAGCCTCATTTCCAATTGTGTCCCGACAGCTATAATGTGATTGGAGATGTTCAAGGTAACGTAAGCACCTGAACCTTGCTATCGCACACGCCATACAAGCTTTCGATAAGGTATTCTGGACATTAACTAATTTCTTTGATAGCCGACCACCGTCACTTTTCAAATATTGTGCACTTTTCGCTCAGTGGTAAGTACATAAGTAGTTCATTCTTTCTATCCACTTTTATCACAATTGGACAGCTTCTTCATTTTTACGTCTTTCTTTTTTTACGGTAATTATTATTATTATTTTTTTAATTTTTTGTTTTACAAAGCAGTAATAGTTATTCTAAAAAAGAAGCCAAATTTTAATATCGAGCGTTACGCATGATTTGGATACAGATAATGCTAAGAATTAAATGTTTAATTTCCTTTATCAAGTAATAATGATACAGCATATAAATCAGAAATATTACCCTATAGTTGAACGGAAGGTACGAATATCTTAAAGGGACTGGACGGTAAGAATAAGAGGGATTAAAATATTTATAATACCGGTATAATCAATACGTCAACCTTGTTTCCTGCAGACAGCATTGAAGAAAATTGCTTCTAATTCTTGTTTTTGTCTCGCTGCATATTTTTTTCATTAAACTATGTTGTAACTGATTATTTATTTTGATTTAAAAAATACTTATCGATGAGACATAAATTTATTTCCAAATATGCTTTGTAACAACCCTGAGTTCATGCTTGCTGATAGCAGCCGTTGGAGGAGTGATGACAACTGGAGCTCGATTTTCCATTTGTCCTTGGGAAGGAACTACCTAGCTAACTCGATGTTCCGCTCCGAGACGAATCAAGATCTGTATTATTTATGTTTACTCTTAAATGTTTCCCCTTTCATTGTTTGTCTTTACATTTGTTGCGTCTTTAAATGTAATGTCTGAATACGCATCTTTAATCTATGAAGGTATTAGTTATTACAATAGTTTTCACTTATTGATTCTCTGTTAATCCTAATTGAGAGCATAACATGGCACCCATGGCTATATGAATGACGTTCAGGGTGGGGCCCGAATGGATTATCCAGTTGTAAACACCGTAGTTTTCAGACTCTGAAGTAGGTGCTCGGTTTCCATGTTTTGATTGGTTATTTCCACCCATGACATAAAAGAAGGATGTGTAAACTAACACATGAAAACTCGCAATTTCGAATAATGGAAATCTCGCTTACCAGTCAGATAGGCGGTTTTTGAAATCAACGGATGATAGCATAATCCATTAAGATTTTCTTAGCATCATTAAATTACTTTATTATTAAGATCCACAACACAACATTTAAACAAAGAAAAAGATTTGCTACTAAAGTTCAAATACATATGTAGGTCATCAGTCGAAGAGCAGTCATAAGGCAGCTACCCTTTAAGGGGCCTTTCGTATGGCACGCAGCGCCCTCTATTTGCCAGCTTCAACAAAGGATCTTCGCCCGCAGATTGCACGATTTTCAGATTTATTTTTCTCATTTTACTTAGAAAATACTATTCTACCATAATGCCATCAGTCCTGATGAATAATAAATTTAGATGAAGTGTGATAACAAATATGTCTCTTAAGTATTTAATCTTACAACACAATTTTGAAAAATACCTGAAATTTATCTGGTGTTTTGTTATCATCTGATAATTTTAAGGGAAACCATAATTTAAATTACAGAAAGTGTGAACTGGAGTGAATAAGTTTTGCGGTGTTGAAATCGATGCGTAAAGAATATAAAACATAGAAATATACATATTTATTATTAAGAATTTTAATGCTTAAGTGGGTAAATGATATCCTTAAAAAAAGAAGGAAGTAAAAAACTTTAACGATTGCGGTTTCCAAACGTTGATTATGTTGAGTCATGTTTTAATGTTTTATGTAATGAATACAAGATTGCTTCCTCCCCCCCCGGAAGTAAAGATGATTCAGTAGTTATAATTGATACTCGTGTATACTGTTTTTTTTTTTTTTTTTTCTATTTTATTTTTCGTTCTAGAATATAAATATGCATCTTCAATTGAAAAAAAAAGTTTTCTTTATGGTGTATAAATTGTTTTATATCGGTTGCATTGAATGTGAATAGCTTGTCATTTTTATATCTGTATTTCAGGACATGTTATATATTTTGAAAAAAGGATTTATTACAAATTTTGTTGGATTAAAAAAGATAAATGTTAAATAGTAGTCTTCATACAATTCTAAATTAATACATAAACCTACATATGCTGAGTAAATTGTAAAACTCATATATTAATCATGATTAAATAATTAATTATCTTGGAAATATAAATGTGTTGAATGTAATGTAAATTTTTGTAATTGATTTCCTGTTTCTTAATTGTCTGTATAGTGTCTGAGATAAAAAAAAATACTCAAAAGGAATTATTTGCTTAGCGTATGATCCTTATTGAATAACACTATAGATTTAAAATTTATCAAGAAGCGTTATTATTGTTAACATTCTTTTTCGAGTATTGAAAGTATAAAAGAGATATTATGGAAAATAATTTTTGTATTAATGAAATCTGAAACTATTTTGTTTATCATAAGGTGTTAGCCACAGAAATAGTTCTGAACGTCTAGGATAATTTGATGGTGTCACAACTTAAAAAATTTAATAACGAGTCCAACCACGTATGAGGAAAAATCCGTAAAGAATTTATTCACCAACATTAATGTTGAAAAGAAACTAGTTGAACAAGCAGTTGATAATGATAGGTTAGCGATAGCTGAAAAAGAAAAGCGTAGACTTTTGCATGAAGTAAAAATACACGTAGCTCGGCGTGAGGAAGAAAAGGAACGATTTTAAAATTTGCTGAAAATGAACGAGCCAAATAGGAGCATCCTTCCAAGTTGGAAAAACTAAGAATTCAACTTGAATTACAAAATATTTCTCAAACGCAGGTAACAATTTAGGACACAGATTAACCCAAAATGGGTAATACTAGAGCTAATCCTAAATTTAACCCAAAAGAAGATAAAATTGGATTGCATTTAAGTCTTTTTGAATGTTTATTAAGCATTTTATGAGTTCCAGAATCTAAATGGATTCCTTATCTCATTAATTCAATGCCTACGGAAGCAGAGCGACTTAATGCAAGACATGAAGAAGATTCCCAAGATTACTGGAAAGTTACAGAAATCCTTCTTAATATATACAGGTCAACTACTGACCGTTTCAGACAGTTTTTTTCGCAACACAGAAAAACCATATATCACTTAGAGAGACTTCTATTTTGAAATAGCCTCATATTTTGAAGGATGGATAAAAGAATTAAACATTTAAAATATTGAACAGCTAAAAAATATTATTATTAGCCACCAAATTAAGAAAAAAGCACCTTCGGATCTTAAAGAACACCTTTTCGATTCATGGGCAGAACAGAATCAGCCATTGGAATTAATAGAAAAATTGAATGCCTATGAAAATGCTCGTCAAAGTGTAAAGAAACATTCAGACAGCAAAGATAAGATTTAAGTCCACTGCGATCTCTAGGAAATCCAACAACAACAACAACAACAAAAAAAAACCATGATGAAAAGTATTTTCAAACAACACGAATATTCTACCACAAAGTAGAACCAGCTAATTTCAGGAATGTGGAACTCTTGGTTGCATACAATCCGATTGTCCTAGCTGCTCAAGGTGGCCGCGGTAGCCTAGTGGTCATGGTTTCGTATTCGTGGCTGGCGATTTTCGTTCAGTCGTTAAATCTGTCGGAGTCCAAAGTCCTCCCGTTGGCGTGGTGTGGAAGTTAGAAGAGGTGACGAGAATAACAGCTGAGCTGTCACCCTCGTTACTTGACCGAGGTTCAAAATTACGAAGTAGTCGCTAATAGCCCTCGTGTTGCTTCTAGTGCGACATTAATAAGACCAACCAACTAACTTAACAAAAACTAAACTAAGCTGCTCAAGATCTAAAGGAGAAGAAAAAGCGTCTGTAAATAGCATGAATTTGTTTACATTCGATTCACCAATATCTCCATCAAGTTTAATCATACTCAAAATTGGAAGCTACTGTACGTTCTGATGCCGATTTATCTCGCTCCATTTCTGGTGAAAAGTTATATCATATGCTACGAAATAAAAAAAGTAAAGTTAAAATCCAGGAATATTTACTTGACACTAGCTGATGGAATGCAAAGCAACGTAGCTACCTTGACTATGTTATGAATCCTACAATTGAAGGTAAAATGTTTCCCACATAATTAATCATTGTTCCTGAAGCTAAAGGAAATAGAATTCTTTTAAGAACAAATTATCTCAAATCTGTTGGGATTGTTCTAGAAGCTCTCAATGGTACCTAGCATTTCTGAAATCCTTCAGATCCAGTATCCTTTTTACAAATGCCTTCAAAGACTGAAAGCTCCATATCCATTTTTAAGAAAAGAATTGCTGAAATTTCCAATTCAGTTAAAGTTCTTGAAACTTCAACTTCACTGAACCTTAGAAGTAGCGAAGGTAAACATCTAATTTAAGAGCAACATAAATAGCTAAATCGTTTAGTGTAAGAATTCAATAGATGTTTTGAACCAGGGAGAGAATCAACATCTTTTATTGAACACGAAATCAATACTGGTGATCACATCCCAGTTTCGATCTTAGCCGGAGGTTTCCGTCGAGTCGTAAGTTCGAGCCTTGATGTCACAAAAGAACCGCAGTGTAATCGAGGCTAACGCTCGTTAAATCTGTCTAAAATAAAATAAATAAAGAGGCTCGAAGTTCTCCCGTTGGCGTGGTATTGAAGTTAGGAGAGGGGGTGCCAGATCAGATGTTGTCCTCGTCACTTGACCGAGGTTCATAATTACGAGGTCCGTCCCCAATACCCATCCTGTTGCTTCTAGTGCTACATTAAGAAGACCAACCAACCAACTCAGTTGTGGAACCACCTTATAGGATGGATTTTGCAAAGAAAAAAATTTTAAAGCAAAGAATGGACAAATTCTTAGATGGCAGAATCGAAGAATGTGAATCACCCTATGCATCCTATTTAGTGTTAATACCGAAGTTGAATGGAACGGTGTAGTTTTGCGTAGACTATAGGAAATTAACTGCTCGAGCGAGAGAAATTACAGTGGAAGATTCTTGCCCACTTCCACATATAGATGACCTACTCTAGGAAGCAAAACCAACTCCTTTCACTTAAACCATTGGTCTTCGAGCAGGATATCCCCAAGTGAATGTTTACCCAGCTGACGAAGATAAAACAGCGCTTATGTGTCCTTTCGGAGCATACCGTATCTTAAATATCCATTTGGTCTAAGGAATGCTCTTGCGACGTTCCAGAATATTATTTACCGTTTTCGCAATGGAAAACACTCTAAAACTTATTTATTTTGACGGTTTCATTATCTTTTCTATTAACCAAGCTGTGTTTGGTAGGTTGGTGTTCTTCAATCTGTAAAAAGCAGAAAGAAGGTTCCTTTCCTTCTCCACGGGTCAAATATTTAGGATTTTGGATTAAGCAAGGGAGAATAGCTGTTGATCCGGAAAAGATTTAAACTATCCATAGCATTCCACCTCCTAAAACCATTAAGGAAGTATAATTCTTTCTTCGAACTTGCTCTTGAGTTAGAAGATGCATTCAAAATTTGAAAGAATATCACACCCTCTTAGGGATTTAACATAGAAGAAAGCCCAATGGAAAGAGGTTTCAAACAGCAAGGAGCATTTGAAACACTAAGAAAAACTCTCACATTATCTCCCGTGTTGAAATAGGCTGATTGTACAAAACTATATGTTATTCCACAGACACGAGCAAGCTCTTGGACATTTTTTACTTTAAGGGTATAGGGTCAGTGGAACGTCCTATCGAATACGCCATTAGACTGCTTTCTCAAGCTAAGAGCAACTATTCTACGATGGAGAGAGAAATTTTCGTGGTTGTATGGAATCTCAAAAAATCTCATGACTAGGTGGAAGAAACAGAAATAACTGTGGCTTCCGACCACCTACCTCTGATATGGTTTCTCAACCTTATGATTCCAGTCGGGTGACTTGTTAGAAGGGTACTTGAAATTCAATCATTCAACCTGAAAGTACAGTATGGCTCTGGAAAGGTAAATATGATTGCATACATGTTATCCGGACTTACCAATCTAAATGATGTCCTTAGTGACTTATTTGTCATATATGCGGAATATAGCTATACCTAATGGGTAGGACTATTCGTTCTTACAGAATAAACAGCAGTAAACTGAGCCCAAACTTTAATTGCAGAAGTCATTCGAAGATACAGACTTCCTCGTAAACTAATTAGTGGTAAAGGTTCACAATTCATCAGTGCCGTTATGCAACAAACTTGAAATTTTCTTGTAATTAGCAAAACCTTATTTCTGTGTATCATCCCCAAACTATCCCATCTTAACCGAAATATAAATATTTAACACCCCGACTGACCATATTAATCAAAGATGAATTTGATACTTGGGAAGAAAAACTGCCAATGATTCAATGAACACTGCTTTGTTTGAAACTACTAATCATACAGTAATCTTTTTGCAGTTTAACAGAGAGTTAAGAACAACAGATGATGTTACACACGACTTAAGAATATTGATCAAAAAACACACCGTCGTACCGGAGATAACCCCATGTCTTAATCGATTATCTCGTTTAATCGCATATATTAAATACTGCATTAAGCAGAAGCAAGACAAGCGAAAAATGTATTATGATAGTCAACGACAAAACTCGGTGACAATGTATGGGTGACGCTACATCTCATTAGCAGGTCACAAAGTAAATCAAGTAAAAAATGTGCTCCTAAACGTGAAGGACATTGTTTAGTGATAACTAACCGTTTACCCACTGCGTATGACATTGTTGACCCAGGAAAGCCAGATGAAGTCATTGGTACTTTCCATGGCTCAGCCTCACGAGCATAAGAAGTGTCAGGTTCAAGAGACTATGGGACTGTAGCACCTTTCCGGAGAAGTAGCAGACCTAGGAAATTTAGTGCTGACTCTTCACCGTAATGGCGTACGAGCCAGAGTGAGAGTCGGTAACCACTCTGCTTTCAAGCGAAATACCTAGAGGCCGCCTGAGAAGTGAGGACAACTAGAGCTCGAATTCCCAGTAGTCCATGCGGAGAAGCTAACAAATACACATAGTGTTCCTCCCCGAGGCGAATGGGAATCTGAATTTTTATGTTTACTCTTTAATGTCTTCCATTAATTGTTTGTCCTGAGATTTGTTGTGTTCTTAATGTATGTGCCTACACTTTAAAAAAAGTATTTGCGAAACACTTATGTTTTTAGCTTTAGTGGTCTAAATAATAGTAAATTCAAAAGTAATTTTCATGAACTTTTTTTTTTTCAAATTTAAACATATTTGGTTAACATCTAGTAAAATTTGACATTTACGCTGAATTCACATAACACATTCTAATTAATAAATTTCCCTTTTTATTTCAACAATATACTTAATATACATATATCTATGTTGTGAAGCATAAAAATGCAGTTATCTCTTAAATTCACTGAGTTATACCAAAACGTATTAACACAACATGATTTTACGAAAAAATATATCACTTTTTTAAATAAAAATAACTCCAAAACAAAGAGTTATATGCTAAAAAGCTATGTTTGAAGTCACAACATACCTAGATACATACAGAACATTATGAATTTTTTTTATTTGAATATGAGATTTTTCATAATTAAAAAAAAATTAAAATCACAGTTTTCCAGAAAATGCAAATCTATAAATCAAAATAAGTGCAGAAATAGTTGTCAGAAACAATTACAACTATAATAAATAAATTATTAAAAGTAAATTATATATTTTATAAGTAAATTGAATATTCACATCGTTTTAAAATGAAGGAAGTGCTGTTTAAATGTATTGTTTATATTTCTATGGCTTAGTTTCAGACTTGAAAAATTCTACTCCAAGTCACTTTAAATTGAACTTCCAGTTTAAATTCTGAGCTACAAGTTTGTTTCTAGGTACCTTAGAAACAAACGCAAACCATTTTTGAAATCGTAAATATGTGGGCTTTAATATTGGGTTGGAGGGAAAGTTCTGTCGTATTTTAAATAGGCAGATGCTTTTTTTTGTAAATAAAAAAAACATCTGGTTAGTGAGTCATTCGGATTTTTTTTTGTTCTTTTAGCTGCTGTATAATATAAAAGGAGTCCTTTTTTACCGTTTATCATTTATTTGTGATATTTAAAGTGAAAAACATGTCAGTAGATAAAGGGCATTTACGACACTGCATTTTGTACGAATTCTAAAAAGGAAGCAACGCATCGGCTGCATGTAAAAATTTATGTGCGGTATTTAGAAAAGATATTGTAAATGTTCGTACTTGTCAAAAATGGCTTAGCAAATTTCGTTCCGGGGATCTGAGCCTCCAAGAAAGTGATCGACCTGGACGACCATCCAAGATCGATAATGATGTTTTGCGATCCATGTTGGAAAATAATCCACATTTAATAAGTCGAGAAATTGCAGAAGAGTTTGGCATTCATCATACAACTGTTGGAGATCACATTAAATCTCTTGGGTTTGTGTTAAAGCAGAGTGTTTGGGTTCCACATGAATTAACGGAAAAGAATTTGTCTGATCGTGTAAGAATGTGTTCATCACATCTGATTAGACACAATGTGGAGCCGTTTTTGGTCAAGCTGGTTACTGGAGATGAAAAGTGGATTCTTTACGAGAATATTAAGAGAAAAAAATCTTACTGCAAACCAGGAATATCATCAGCAACAGTTCCAAAACCAAGTATCCATCAACGAAAAGTACTGCTTTGTTTGTGGTGGGACAGGAAAGGTCCAGTGTACTACGAGTTGCTGAAACAGGGGAAAACCATTAACGCGGATTTGTACTGCAATCAGCTGGATAAATTGAATGCAGCTATCAAAGAAAAAATGCCAGCATTAGTGTCCAGAAAAGGAATAGTGTTCCACCACGATAATGCTCGACCGCATACTGCATTGGTGACACAACAAAAACTGAAGGCGTTAGAATGGGAAGTCCTTAGTCACCCACCGTATTCACCTGACATTGTACCATCTGATTATTACCTGTTCAGATCTCTGCAAAAATATGTAAAGGGAAAAAAATTCAAGTCTTTTGAAAGTGTTTCTAAGGCAGTTGCTGACTATTTTAACTCCAAGGACGAGAACTCCTACAAAACAGGAATTCACAGGTTACCTGAAAGATGGCAACAGGTTGTAACAAACAACGGAGCATATATAATTGATTAATATTAAACACATATTTTTATAAATGAATTCAAATATTTTCTTTAAAATACGACAGAACTTTCCCTCCAACCCAATATAAAGGAATAAATTTTCGAACATTTTCATGAAAACTGCAATTTTCGGGTAGGCACATAATATCTAAATGTTTAGTGAAATGTCTAAATAAACGTCTTTAATCAAGGAAGATATTCATTATATGGATAGATTTCACTTTTTGAATCTCTATTAACCGTAACCGAGAGCAAAACATGGCGCCCATGGCTATAGCTTTGACTTAAATAAACGAAAATTGCTTAAATTCCAAGACAAATAATTCTCTTTTTTAGCATATTTTCAATGTGTTGTTGTTTCAAATACATGTTTTCATTTATTTTTCAATTGTCATTTTTTTTATGGTTCCCAACTACTTGGATTATCACACAGTCATACTATCTCCTTCATCAGCTCCATTTTCATTGCACTGTGTCGCTAATACTGGAGCTCTTCAATCAAGTTTTCTTTCTTTTACGAGATACTCTTCACTAATATAACGGTTGCTTTGACATCTTAAATCTTACGAAAGGTCTATTTTGGTATAGGACTACATTTTCCCACTGAAATTTCAATTTTCTTTATTTTGCCTATGAAATTATTGGTTTGTATTTAAACTGATGGCATTAAATGATAATTTTTAGTTAAAAAATTAGAGAACATTTTATTTTTTTATTTTTTAAAGTAATTTTGCAAAATAGTAATGAGACTTTCAGTTTCTACATATTATGTAATAATAAGTACTTATAATACAGGTCAAAATAAAAAAAAAAGTTTCTAGTCTTTTAAAATTAGAATTATGATAAAAAATCTCATTAAAATCATATTTATACTCAAACAGTTATCCAAACAATCGAAATGCTGAATTTAAAAAAAATAAGTTAGCTAATACATGAACATTCATGAAATACAGCATTCTCTACGTAGTAATAAACATTACTGTAAGCATAATTTTTGAAGTGGAAAGAAATATTCCAACGCGAATTGAAAGAGAGATCGTTTTCTTCAGTGAAATGGGGCAAGTGATTATCACCTGGTGTTTCTCATAAACAGCTGGAGAGCTTTCAGAAATAATGAAGAATGAATAAATGCTTCCTGAACAGTTCAGCATCTATATTGAGAGCGTTGTTTTCAATAGGGGAAAAAATAATACACAAACTTTCCATGGTAGATTCTTAGGAGGGGGGAGCATATTCACAACCACATGTTTTTAGTGTCCAGCTAAATTGAAGTGCTCAACCGAGTTAAGATTGGCAATGTTTTTTTTTTTTTTTTTATCTGCGACAGTTTTTATGTTTAAATAAAATTAATTCAATAAAATTACTAAGATTTTTTTTTTTTATAAATTAATTTTTTTATTTTGTTATCATTCTCAAAATATTTGCTTTATTTTTCTACATTAATCACTGATATTTTTTTAAAATAAAAATCTAAGATTATTTACACTCAATTTATTTCATTAAATGATATGGATTTAAATAACTATACTAATTAACTAAACTAAGACAATTTCAGTTAAATGAAAAGTAATATATTAACATTAAAATTAGTGAAATTTTCATCAATGGAATAAATTAACATGAATGTATAAACTAATATATTTTATTGAAATAATCTACTGTAATTGAATAAATTAAATTTATTATTTCTTAAACAATAAAAAATAATAATAAATCAATATTGGCTTATGAATAAACAAATGAAAAATATTTATGTAATTAACTTATTTAACTTTAACTTATTAAATTTATTTTCTAAAAATTGTTAATTATATTTAAATCTAAAGAAAACTTCGCTCAATCTCACCAAATATAAAATTCAATACATCAATGCGAAAGAAGAAGAAAAGGAGGACTGACAACAAAACATAGCATGTTAAATATATAAATTTAGAAATAATGTGGATATTTAAAACTGCTTACTTGTCTTGATCGAACTCCTATCCACAATCAGCTGAATCACTTTTGGCCTTCAGGCAATACACCAGGGAAGGAATGTTTTCGAGCATATTATTGTTATCTGTGCAACCCAACATGTAGCTCGTTTTTAGTGTAATGTTTCGTTCTTTGTGTCATATAATTTAAACTAAATGTTTAAATAAACTAAAAGTTTAATAAACTAAATGTTTAATTTCTTTATAAAGGAGCCCTCCCAATAAAAATACAAGTGTGAGAGTTTTGCTTATTTTTTCGAATTGAGAACGCCACTCCGAAAACTTTAAGTTAAATGCTCAACAGAGTAACATATTTTATGGCATCCCTGCGGGATAGGCTTTATGAAATAGTTATAATAAAGAAATTTTGCGTATGTTTTATATTAAAACTGAGTTTCTATAAAAGTATTGTGATACACGTAACTACTAATATGGCTGACGACATTTTATCTAATTTAAAAGAGAAACGTATAAGTGCTAGTTCTGGAGTCACCAAGACTATAAAAAGTATTGAAACCGACATAAAGGATTCTGAAGTTTTGGTTGATGCGTCTTGGAAGAAATATTATAACATATGATATTTTATTCGGATGAACATAAAGCTATAAATGCAGAAATAGAATCTGATGCAGATCTTGAAACTATAGATAATAAATTAAAAAATGCGACAGAATACCAAGATAATATAACAAATACATTACGCGCAGGCAAAAAAAAAAACGCGAGTTATCAAGAAATAATCCGACGCAAACTTCTATGACATCGAAGACACTTGAATTCACTAACAAAAATTTTTGTATTAGAAAGGGCTAGCAAAAAAATTATGCCGTAGCTTTCTATTAATTATTTTTATGGAGTTAATAAGCAGTGAATCACTATTTGGTACACTTATGATCCCGCGATACATCAAAATGAATCAGTAAATGAAATTGAAAAATTTAATTATTTAAAAACATACTTGAAAGTATCCGCAATTAATAATAATAACGCCAAATTTAGTATGATACCAAGGATAATATTTCTCGATTTGGAAAAAAGAATATCTTAATACACTCAAGAACAGTTTATTATAAATCCCACCGTTGAAAAATGTCAGATATCCACATTGGAAATTTCCTAAATTAACCGAAGAATTATTTAGTAAATTCTTCGATCTAGTCTACGCCGAAATAGGAAGTCTAGAATTGCTTCGAATTTGTTTCGACACATGTGGGAAACTTTTAAAGCCTATACTAATGAGATTGTTACCTCCAAATTTAATTTTTGAGTTTTATAAACAAATAGAAAAACCCGGTGATGATTTAAAATAGATGAATCAATTTTTATCTCAGCATTTGAACGTTATCGAAAGGTCGCATATATCAGTAAACTATTCTATCATAAACAGCTCAGACAGGCACCATTTCTATGAGTCACACAAACCAAAACGTTCGGTAGAGCAGAATATAAAAACAAAATAAAAATGTTTTAACTGCAAACGATTTATTATTCATCCAAAAAAAGCTAAAAGTATCCATGCATATTCTGTGATGATTAATCCCATAAATCTTTGAAGTGTAGATTTGTTTCTTCTTTGCCCTTGGAAAAAAGAAAACATATTTTTATGAAAAACGGTTATTACTTTCATTGCATCAGAAGCTCTACTTAGTTGCCGAAAACTTTAAGAGCCCGAGTGGTTTGTAAATTTTGCTCAAAAAAATCGGTATTATAATTATTTATATGCAAATGAAAATAAATTTACTAAGAATATGTCTATAAATAGTATATGCTTAATGATGATGTTAATTATAGAGTACTTGATAAAAATTAATTTTCGAAACAAGTGCTTTGCAAACTCTGGTTGTATGTATTAGAATAAATGGTTTTGATTATATTGGGTTAGAATATTATTGGATGGTGAATCCGTTTAATCTTATTTCAGAAAATTCATAGCAGTTGTTTCAAAAATACAATGTTAGTAGAAGAAATTGTTGTTTATGGTCTATTTGGCGGAATTGAGATAAAGAAAGCTCACAAAAAAATATCGCTTTTACATAAGTAATATTGATAGAAGTTTCTCTTGCGAATTAGATGTTATATGAATCAAGAAAAAAATGTGTAGTTTTATAACCAAAATTAATAATTTGGTGATTATCAATAAAATTAAACAATCTGGTATTTTAGCAAGAAATCTTTCCATTAACAAAAATACTTGTCTGCTTGTATAAATTCCAAACAAAATAATATATGTTAGCTGAGGCTGACTTTGCTGGAGGATTATTTACATGTAAAATCAACTAAATGTCTAAGGGACTGATTGCCATGATTACACGTTTAGACCGGACGCTGATGGGAGTTTATTGGGAATAAAATAGAAGTTATGAGACTCTTCTCTCTCTTCATACTAGTGAATTTAGTATTCTAGAATTATGATTTTTAGATACAACAGGTAATATAGATTCTGGGGAAAACGTTATAAGTTAATTTTACCATGGAAAAAAGATATTCGTCCTCTTATTAGCTTCAAAATAATAGCTGAAAAATTACACGAATGCGAAGAAGCGTTTCATGAGTAGGTGAAAGAGGACATAATTGAAAAGGTTGAAACTTATTTCAGTAAAAGGTTGAAACTTAATTCAGTAAGAAATAACCGATTATTTGCTTCACAAACCGGTATTTAAAGAGACTTTAACTACTAAAGCTCGCCCTATTTTAATGTTTCTGCAAAAGAAAAATAATTCCACCGATCAATGAGTGTTTAGAAAAAGGTGTAAATCTCATTGAGTTCCTACACTCTTTAGTAAATTGATTCCGATTCGGTAGATTTGGGGTTATTGCTGATATAAAGAAAGCTTTCTTGCAAATTGAATTTCAAGAATGTGACAAACAATTTTTGAGACTTCTTTGGAGGGAAAAGGGAAACAACAAAATCCTAACTGTCTACCAACACAAACGAATAATATTGCATTATCTCTAACTCATTTAATTCAGGAGCTACTTTAGAACTCTACTTAAAGAATGTTCCAGACCATAAGGAATCTGTGCACAGACCCTCTCAAATTCATTTTATTCAGAAAAATTGATATGTAGTGTCAAGTGAAAAGGAAAACTGAATAAATTTATTGTTGAATATCTGGATAATTATGAAGAGAATAAATTTGAGCTCCGAAGGTGGTAGCACAATCAGAGCAACTTACGAAAAGCCGAAATAATTTTTCAATGTTAGGATTAAATTGGAGACTGAATGAAGATTCCCTAAGCACTGAGCTAAAGTCCTTTTGCAGTAAAGAACCTGTAGTAACTAAGATAAAAGTTTTTTTCAGTTGTCCATCAAATATTCAGCCCGATAGACTTTACGTGATCTATAAAATTGCTGCCTAAGAAACTTTACAGTATGTTAGAACAATAAAATTTCATGGGATGCAGATCTTTCTGATTTCGAGTGTTGGAAAAAACAGAAAGGATAATCTTGCTCAAACTTGAGGTACCAAGATGTCATTTAACACACTCTCCGTAAGATACTGTTATATGTTTCCTCGTATTTTGCAATGCTAGTAAATTAGCATATGCAACCAATGTTTTCTTAAGGTGTCAAATGAATAAAGGTACACCATGTCAGTTAGTTCAAGCGAGAACCCGAGGAGCTCCACTAAAACAGTTATCTATCTCTAGATTGGAGCTTTTAGCATGTTCTATTAGGACTAGATTAGTTAAGGCTGTTAAAACTGCTTTTCATCTTGAAAGTGTACCTACGACTTATTGGGTGGATTTTATGAAGTTATTGAGTCAAATAGCAAAAAAACAATTGACCAGCTGGGCCAGTTTTGTTTATAATCGAGTTCAGGAAATAGGAAAGTTGACTAAATCTGAAGATTAGCGACCTATTGCTGTTGTTCTGTCTAAAAGGTTTTCATTAGAAGGATTGGGAGAGCTTCAATATTTTTTCAACAGTTTATTAATGACTTGGACGGGCACACACAAAAAGCCAAATAGTTCAAATCAGAAGGTGGGGGAAATTATCGTTCTAGATAGCAGTTCGAATTCGACGCATTCGCAGCACTGCTATGTTCTCAAGTTCTGTTTTCTTTCTCCGAATTCGATTGGCATTGCCAATCTCAGTTTAATAAACTAAACAAAAATAATTGAGCGCTCGCGACATTTTCCCACCTTTTGATTTAAAAAAAAAATCAAAATAACTTTACAATTATCATATATCTCAAAATACTACAAATCAAACTAATCAGTTATGCATATTTCAAAAATATTTAAGAGACAGATTAAATTTAATGTTGAGTTTAGAAAACATAAATACTTTAAAAGAGTTTCAGTAAGTGAAGAAAGTTCAAGAGGATACAATTTTTTGACTGGTCGGGTCAATTCTCTAGTTTTCGCCTTCACTTTCACTACACGTATCTGGTTGTCTTTTCCGGGATAAATATCTATTACACGACCAATTAGCCAATCAGATCTCTTTAAAGTACCGTACCCCACAAGAAAGATGTCATTGATTTCGATAGTTTTCACAAATTTGCTTTTCAAAGGCACTAAAAGTCCAAGATATTCATCTCGGAATCTTTTCCGGAACTGTTCTCTTAATCTCTGGTGATGCTGCATTTAAGTTTCCTGGGACATGCTTCCAGGTTCAGTTAGATGTCAAAGATTTAATTTCTTGTACTCGGTTCTTTACAAATACTCCCCAATTTTCATTTCTTTCAATCCATTAAAGTGCTGTTGATGAGTCACTCCAATAAAAAAACTGGAATATTTTCTAAACCTAATGCTTTAATCACAACAGTTCAAAGTCGTGCTCCTATGCAACAAGCTAATAGTTCCAATCTTAGAATAGTAGTTTACGAAGGGGTGCAACTCGACTTTTCGCACAAACAAATGACACTGAAATAGTATCTTTTTCCATTTTCTGAAGAAATATTACAGCACTATAAGCAATTTTGCTCGCATCACAAAAGACGTGTAAACTTAGTCCATGAATGTTGTCAATATTTAAGCTTCTAGCAATTTGCACATTTAATAAACAATCTACATCACGTAACCAGGAAGAAAATTCTCTCTGATTGTCATCAGGCAGGACTGTGTCCCATCCAATTTTCAAGTTCCAACTTCCTTGGATGAGCAAATTAGGAATCAATGTTGCGAGACTTAAAATACCAAGGGGATCGAAAATTTTATGAACTATACTCAAAACGTTTCTTCTTCTTAAGTCGAAGGATGAACATTTCAATACAGTTGTATTACAGAAAATGTTGTCTTCATCTTTATTCCACAATAGTCCTAAAACAGGAATGGGGTCAGATGGATCACGACCAATTTCAATGACGTATGCTCCCACCCTCTTAAGTCAAAGCAGGTAGTAGCCAATATGTGCTTAGACTCTTCAATACAAGGTATCTTCATTAGAAATTGATGTGACACAATTGTCTACGTAGAAAAACTTCCTTAATCTGGAAACAGTTTCTGGAAAATCCACATAATTTTTTTCTAAATGATATTTCAGAACAGCTCCTAATATGAAGGGATTACAATTTAAAACAAAAACTAGACGCTTGTGTTTAAAAGTTTTGATACTTTTCTTCTCAAAGTTATCCCACCAAAAGAATATTAAGAAATCACAATTAGGCTTGAATATCGATATCTCAAGAAATGCTTTCTTTATGTCAGACACAACGCCTATTTTTTCTTTTTGGAATCTCAGTAAGAAGAGGAATATTTCTTTTGGAAAGTTTGGACCTTTTTCTAAGCAATCATTCAAGGATAATAAATTCTTAACTCGACAACTAGCGTCAAACACGGGACGAATTTTCGTTGTTTTTAATTCTTTAAACATACCTCTGTGTGGTAGATAATGACTCTTTTCCTCAATTTCATTGATAGGCACATCTTCAATGACTCCATCTTCGATCCACTGATTAACCCTCTAAGCGTTTCACACGTTTTTTCCCGTGCTGTTCGAGATATTCCGAAAGCGTTTGCGCCGTATAATCCCGTGTGGCTGTGAGCGCACCGAAAGTGTCAGAGCCGTCTTTTTTCGCCATCACAGGATGTATTCGAGATCGTTTGCGCCGGTTTTTTTCTGCAATTCCTTTCCCCCTTTTAAAAGTTTTACATCTTGTTAGATAATTGGGGAGGGTTGCGGACGCACAATGAACTTTGACAGGAAATTTTATGGCTCATAAGGGAACCCCACTCTTGCCCTTAGGGCTAGAGAGAGTTCCATTGAGACATTCGTTCAAGAGGGGAAGGGAAAGATTTCCTTTCAAGTGTGTTTGTCGGTCAGCTTGAGTTGAGATTTTATTGGGTTTATGAAAGAAATGCGTCACTTGACCTAGCTTTCGAGATAATTTTTTTTATTTAAACCAATCCAAAAAATGCTTTAAAGTTCAATCAAAAAATTAACTAGATTTTAATCCCCTTTTTTAATTAATATTCATTTGGAATTTTAACAAATTTAGATAGAGTAGGAAACCTACTGTTTTATATTGTTGGACAAATTAATCTTTGTATGTTTTCTTTGATTGCTAAAAACTCACCTTTTTTATTTTTCCTCATATTAAAAAATATCAGATAGAGATAAGTTTTTATGTTATATCTATAAATCTCGAAAAACATCGCTAAATATATATCTATAAAATGTTTGTTTAAATACAGAGAATGTATGAAAACAATAAATACATTCTACTGTTTCATTTGTGTTACTTTATTCACTACTTTCAGTTTTTAAAATAATATTTATTTCCTAATAAAGTGTCATAAATTTAAAAAAAAAAAAAAAAACGAACGAGTCAAAATCAAAAACGCTTTAAGATTTTCAATTATTACAAATGAATAATTTTTAAGCTTCTGTATTTCTTTACTTTTAAAAATCTCTAATGCATGAATAAAAATAATACCAAAAATTAAACTTTTTTTTAAATCTATTAGTTTTTTTTTTCATAATTTCAAAGCCAGGTATTCAAGACAGCTTACGCATGATACTCAGTTTTGTAATGTTAAGTTTCGAAATACATCCGAATTTTAAATAACTGAACTACATCTTCCCTCAAAGAGAAGAAGAATGCGATTTCCCACTCAAACTCATATTTTTCAAACTTGATTTTTGAAAAATTAGTAATTAATAGCGTCTGCACACATTTATATTTGTTCATACGTGTAAGTATCAACTGTACTTTTGCACAGATACTTTTGATTACTAATTATTTGAAGATTCAAATGTAAAAAATATTCATATGTGTAAAATCCCTTATAATTTATCTTCTGTTAAAGGATAATTGAAGTACATGTAATTAAAATCCGGACATTTTTCATAATCTTATCATTATACAACTAGGAATTTTACATAAGCTACCCTGAAAATCTGCTTTTCAAATTACATCAAAAAATATTTATGTATGGTACATACAAAGTTAAAAATTATTAATCACAAAAATTTACAATTCTATGAAAATTTAAAATATAAAATTCAAAATTTAATAAATTTCATCGCCAGCATATTTTCATATATTCCGTAAGTTTTTTACAAATCAGTTAAAAACCGCACGTCATTAGCAAAAAATATGCTGAACAATTTGATGAATATAAAATAAAAATTTTACTTGGGTGCAAAGCTGAGATGCTAAAACTTCGGTATACAAAAATTATGAGCATATCTACAATAGTTTCTGAAATAATTATTTTAAAATTCAGTTAGAAAATTGTTCGTTATATTATACGTAATATTAAATAAAGCGTCAACATAATAAAGTAATAGTTTGATGCATTCACAGATTATTAAAAATAGTTATAAGTGACATTATCGCAAATGTTAAAAATTTTATAATTTTAAATTCAATTATAATTTTAAATTAAACTGTACACTGTTATATATACACAATATTGTGTTTTACAAACAATTTTTTCTCAAATAACAAATTTTTCTGAAAGTAGGCATTAAGGTACTTTAAAGACATGTTGTTTTGTTTAAGCATTTAATATAAAATATTTAATTTTTTTCTTATGTGTCTCTGATATTTTTAACATTTGTAACAATTAAAATTATTTCTTATATACGATTCTTTGCATTTTTTTGTAAATTGAATGAACACTTTGATTACAATTTTGTTTATTTGAGAACATATGAACACTGATTTATTTTATTCATGAAATACAAGTTTGAATAAATTGACTCTTTTTGCATTTGTTTTAAAATATGTATATTATATTGAAATTTAAACTACCCAAAATTATACCTGATTCGTTATAAACGAATTTTTGATCTAATAAACAGAATATAACTCTTTTTATGTACAATTTGTAAAATGGACTAAAATTAATAGATGAATATTATTTTTACATATTGTGAATATTTTGCACTGAACTTAAACATATATTTTAGTCCCTTTAAGGTTGGAGAAGCAAATCGTAAGCAATTTTGCATTCAGGTTGATATTGAATATAAAATGCTCCTCGGTTTTTCAAAAGTGAAGGGGTTTACTTTGAAACCAGCACACACACAGAGCACAAATAGAGTGCATTTTGAAATTATATGATCCGCTTCGGTCAAGTTATTTAAATTTGGAAAAATACCTTAAATTTTGGAAAAAAAAAAACAAAACAAAAACAAAAAACATCACCCTTTCAATAGATCAAAACATACACTCTCTTTTCTTTACAGCCAGACATTATTTTTCTATAAAACTACCCAAGAAATTAAACATCATATCATTTCAGCTACAGTTTATTTTATTACAATATAGAATCGAGATATGATGATAAATTCGTACCATTAATACAAAAGAATAAACTAACAATTCTGTATAGTTATATTCCTGGGATTAAGGATACATTTCTAAAATTTAAAATTGCTTACAAAATTTGTTATGAATTCTTTGAGGAAATGTCTGTCAACTTCACTGTACTAAAGTGTTTTAAATGTACTGTTTTGAAAGACAAAATTAAAAGGGAAAAAGTTTCTCTCGCTGCCAAATTTGTAATAACTGATACGTAAAATGTAGTTATCGATGATAATTTTCCGTTAAAAGATATGATACGAATATGTATTTGAAGTTTGAAAACACCAAAGAAACATAAAGGTGAGAATTAAAATGAGGGATTGAAGATGGTTAGAAATATTTTGACATTTTGAAGAATATGTACTCCACTAAAATTTAAAATTATTTATTGAATGTAAAATATATTACCTTTGCACAAATGTGGATGTAGATGGGGTATTTCGCTTAGAGCAGAGGTATTCAACCTCTTGCACTTGGGGAAACCTTTTGAGCTTACCATTACCTTCAAGGAACCCCTTGTTCAAACAGCAGAAAAAATAGGATATGAAAGCTCTTTATCCTAATCAAATTTACAAAATTATTATTGCATTTCT
>BMAW01115932.1:0-23040 GCA_019974015.1 Nephila pilipes | reverse complement strand
AAGTGTTACCTCACAAATTATAGTCAAGCAGACTAATGTGTGTGGTCGCTTCAATACACTGTTCATGCACACAGTAAACGTTAAATAATCTTATTTAACAGAGTTTAAGAAGGACCACTCGCATATTGAACTGTTAGTGACAAAGTAAATACAAAACCTAAAAAAAAAATTACTTAGATGTCTTGTGAAAAAGTACATCCTATGGTAGTTACAAAATTTTAATATCTTTATGTAAATAATAGACCATACTTTTGCCAATATATATAATTCTTTAATCCGTTTGGGGACCAAAAAATTTAATTCTTTTTTTTAGCGTCACACCACAAGTAACACGAGGGCTATTGACGTCCGACCCCGTAATTTTGAGCTTCCTTCAAGAGACTTGAAATGATCCCTGAGCTGGCGCTCCCCTCTCTTTACTTCCACACCACACCAACGGAAGGATTTTGGCCCCAATGAATTTAACGTGTATCAGCCTGGATACACATCAAGGTATCCAGTTCTCAACCCGCAAATCGTCGAAAACCGACGGCCGCAACGCAAAGACAATGACCACTATGCTACCGCGACAAGAAATGAAAATAAAAAATTATTTAAATGATTCGAATTTGAAAGTTATATCAGTATGGAATCGATTTGCAAGAGGACATAAACGATTTCACTCTTCAATGGTTGTATGGGTTATAATGTGATAAAAAGTAGAAATCGTAACTAGAGTCTCTGAATCCTCAAAGACTACATAAAAATAATTCAATGCATTATTCAAGCAATTTCTGTTAGGATTGATAATTGTTTAATTAAGAATTAGGGATAAAATTGTGTAATACATTTTTATATTAAGAACTGTTTTTTTTAATAAAATTTATGGAAATTGGAAATTAAATATTTTTCATGAATTCGGCTACAGAAAAGTTATATTTTAAAATAAACAACTTTAGTTGAATGGTTTTAACGTATTTTAATATTCTATAAAATTACAATAAATATTATTTAAAAATTAAATATATTTTTTTGGTTAAAGGTCCCCAACAGGTCGTAAACGAGCTAACGCTAAATCGTTTTCCCTTCAAAATTTGTCATAATTTCTGGAAGAAATTCTCATTAATGTAAACGATGCACGCAGTTATATTCCCCTCAGATTCACTGTAAATTTCACAATCACTAAATCGCAACTTATGTCGTGATCTGTGGCAAATCAGCCTGGAAAGGTGTATGAAAAATGAAACCACACAGACAAATAAGTATCGTTTTGAGAAATGTTAAAATTAAGTTTTTGTTCACAAATGTGCTTACATTTTACCAATAAAAATTTTATAATCGTCATAACTATTCCTTTCTATGAAAAATATCTCAACAACGAGGTATTAAATTAATTCCCAGAAGAAAAATTTTAGAGACGGGCAAGGGAATGGTGACGATAGTTCTAGAAGTTTCATTGCGGAAAGGAGATCATAGGCTCTTCAAACGGATTTGAATGCTGTTTTGAGCGAGGAGAGAATGTAATTCTTCCAAGATCTCTTTTAAGATGAGTAAGACACGTTGATTCGTTCCTTGATAAGAATAAAATATAATAAGTACGAAGAAAACTAAAACTCTTTGGTAATCCACATGAGTGCAGTACGAAGGTGATTCAAGCTATTTAAAATATTGTATCGTACGAAATATTTTTCAACGGCGAGTTTGCGTCGGATGGTTGATAAGCCATAATCTTTGATAATCCACATGAGTATAGTCCGAAGGTGATTCAAGCTATTTAAAATATTACATCTTACGAAATGTTTCTCAAGTGCGAGTAAGCGTCGCGGGGTTGTAAAGTCACAACCGTTAAAGTTTAACTTTTAAACAGACAAGAGCCGCGGTGTTTCTTCGAAAAACTACAAACATTAAATATTCTGCATAAAGACATTGATTTCCTCTAATATTTTAATCTCTTTTATTTGTATATATTAATTACATGTAATGGATTTCTTTCCATGCAATTAATTCTTTCTTAAAGCATCGAGTTTCTTTTGGTTTCACGAGAGCAGTTATAGAATCGTTCTTAAATTTCCTGTTCTAATTTTTTTTGTAATTATAAGATCCTTGTTAAAAAGAGAGCACACGCGAGAGAAAGGTGCCCAAATTTCCATAAATTTTATTTTGTAGTTTTCTATCATGTCTGAGGCTTAGTTATTTAATACACAACTATAAATGGCTTTTTCATAGTTTAATTTTTCATTCTTTGTATGCAATTGTCGAATAAGATAAAAATAATTTTAAGAAATGTTCCAAAAAAATAAAAATACCAATTTCTTTTAAAAAACCATATTCAGTTTATTGTATTGTACGTCTGGTCTAAAATTCCCCAGTAGCCTTCATTTCAATCACGTTACATTCATATTTATTTATTATAACAAAATATATTCGCATAATCAGTTTAAATGGCTATTTATTTCAGAAAAAACTTTCGTATTTTGTGTTTAGTTAATAGTAGATGACAACGTTTTTAAGCTGAGACATTTACAGCAATTTCCTCTAACAGATTTTAACAACCATTGTAGCCAATTTGTCAAGTCACAAGCTCACGAACATCGTTCTTTAAGTGGAGTTGTGTGGCCACGGTTACTTAGAGGTCATTTTCGCGTATCTGCAGACAGTGGGGATTTCATCTAATCGTGAGTTCGAGTCCTGATGCCACAGAAGACCTGCCTTCCTTCTTGTAAATCCTTCGAGTATTGAAATCTCACCGTTTCCGTGGGGCGGAAGTTGAAGGAAATGAGTTTCGAGCTCAGGTGTCGTCCTCGTCACTTGGCCTTCTCTTGACCAAGGTTGAAAATTATGATGCCCGTTTCCAATTGGCCTGCTGTTGCATCTAGTGCTACGTTAATAAAACAAACCGGTCTTTAGATTTTTGCGTTCCACTCCTGATTATACCGAATACCTTTCGTTAGAAGGACTGAAAAACAACTTTAATCTATTGAAGTTAATGTCTCACGTTTGAGAAGTACGTAGTGAGTTACATTTAGAGGTAATGGTTCAAGAGCCAAATTTGTCTAAAATGCGCAAGAGATTTGCTTAAATTCTGATCTAGACAGAAGGGAAATTAAGAAAAATGTTACATTTGGGGTTGATAAGGAAGAAGATCTTTAGTATAACCCGGTGACGCATCACTATGTTTACCAAACAAGTTAAGCCCCATGGGAAACAAATCATTAATAGAGTACTTCAGGGTCAAGATCGGGAAATTACGTAACTAACTTAATTCTCGTAGGAGTAGCGTGATGTGTTAACTAAGATCGTGAGAGATATTAGAGATCAGGGGTTTTCTTCAGCCTTCGATAATGACCCAAATGAGGATGTGGTTTACAATAGCACTTGTGCTGTTTCTATGCTCGATGCTATAAATGTATCAATCAATCCTCCTCAACATTTGATATCATGGTGGCTTCTGATATAGACACTCCGTTCTCCTTAAAAGTTTGAAACATCAAGCGGTAACTTTTCTCTAATGGACCGTAAAAATCTTAAAGAAATAAATCTGGAAATCCTGGATTGGAACTGGAGCAACATCTTGAATTTTTTTTTTATATTTTAAGCATGAATGAAAATAAAATTATATTAATCCACAAATTGATTTATTTCAAGTAATTTATACAGATTTATTTTTATTTACCAACACATATAATAACATTCTTTGATGAAATAGTGAATAATTGATTTTGAATGTTTTTCCTAATAACTATAAATTCGTCAAAAAATATCAAAGTTTGACATCAATAGTAGGTATCAAAAAAATGTATCTTTTGACTTAAGAGTAAATCACATCAATTCTGTATTGACAGTAGAAACACTTACCAAATGCGTCAAGCACTAGATGATTCATATGAATTAAAAAAAATTGTTAACTTTCTATATCGTAGCTATTCTGTGCTATGTTCATTAAAATCTCAATACTATATTCTAAAAAGTCATTCACAGATTAGCCAGTATGATCTTCATGCAGTCGCATTTTCATACAAAGACAATTCTGCTTTGGATTCAAGGACATTAAAAACTTTTTTGGAATGAACAGGCGGATAATTTTGCGAAATTGGTAATGGAGTCCAACACACACTTTGACTGCAATACCTCAGAAGTCATAAATTACAATACTTTCCACTATAGAACGACAAAGCCAATCAAAACTTTTATTCAAGAAATTATTTCGAAATTTTCTGGAGACATCCCCACCATAGGCATTATATCCAAATGGACAAAAACAAAAGAGAAGAACTCCTAAGGATTTGAATCATTAGCGAAATGATCGCAAAGTTTGGGCTTTTTCACAAACTAAATTTAAATGCTAATACACAACGTTCCACCTGTAACGGTATCAATTACTTGGGACATATTCTATTGACTTGTAATACAAACACGCCCCTTAGAAATAATCACTGGAATATACTCAACATTGACATACAGATTAATATTATTTTCAAATATTTTTTTTGAAGAGAACAGTAGCTAATAATCAATTATTCAGAATATTGTTACCGAAGTGGAAATATTTTGATATATACTGAGTTAGAAGAATATATTAAAGACGATAATATCCTTTATTGCTCAAGATTTTGTAACTTCAAACATTCATTCAATGAATCACTATAAAAGTTTAATTTTGTATGAATAAACATTATGTTTCAAACCAAGGTTCTCAAACTCTTCATTGGGTCTTTTATCAATCCAGGACGAAAACTTACTTCGAAAAGGGAGAGATTTTAAACGTTGGTTTTTAAATAATTGTGTATGGATGTTATATTTATCAAATAACTATCTGATCTTTGAACTCGAAAAATTCATGGTTCATACTATGCACTCATTTCCTTGGTGAATATGTTTAAAATACTCTGAACCCATCCGTATTAATAGTTTTAATTTTTAAATGAAACGGAATTCTGTAGTTTAAATTAAAAAATATTGATAATGAGGTAAGAACTAATTGACTCCAGGAAATCCAAATTTTATATAAAACGAACTTAAAACATGATTTATCGCCAAGTTAAAGATATTTTGAGTTAAAATGAGTAACATTTAAATAAAAAAATTATATAAATTATTACATAAGCTATATTGATTTAAATACTGCTTTCCCCCTATACATAGATAAATAAATTATATTAACTTTAAAATTTATATTGTTTTAAAATAACTTAATCATTTTCAAATGAGATAAATCTTTCAGAAAATAAAATATTTCAACACTTTCGGCATTAGAAAAGAAATGATGAACATAAAGTAAAAAAAAAAATCTTTTAAATTTTTAAAACTTTTGAACAAATTTTCAAATGAAAGTACCAAATTTTACAAAACACAAAAAAATATTTTACCGCTATGTATTTTGATATATTTAAAATAATATTAAGAACGAAAACTGAAAATTCAATCACGACGATTCACATGAGAATATTTAAAAAACATAGTAAAACAAACACAATGTAAAAATAATGAATAATTTTAAATAGCAAAAAAAATATATTTGATTGGAAGAAGTAAAATTCTTTGAACCCAGTAATTGTATAAATGTGTTTTAAAAAAGCATTTTTGAGTATCTACGTAGCTACGTAGGCTAATGGGAAGGTTTCTCTTAATATTGTGCCTCCTGATATAAATGTGGCCTCATTAGTGTAGTTGTCATGGAAACCGACTCACGGTGAGGGAATTTTGTCGAAATGTAGAGTCAAGAATCTAAGCCACTGAGGAACTCCGTGCAGCCGGGGCTTATTCATATTAAATCTGTTGTAGAACAAAGTTCTCCCATTGGCGTGGTATGTATATGGAGAAGGGGAGTTGTTAAAACCTTCCGTTCCCCATAATGTCCTATCAAATGATGTAGGCTAGATAAATAACTATGAAAGACTAAAAAAGCACGAGATACAAGGAACTAACAATTTATTTCAAACTTAATAATAACAACTTTAAAACGCGACATTCACAGGTCTGGAATCTGCGAAGCAATTGTTTCGAGCAAAGATCGCTCCTTCCTTTTCTACAAATCAGCTTGCAGCTCCGAAGTCAAAAACGACTTGAAAAGATGACGTTGGCAGCCGCCACATGACTCCCTCTCTAGTCTCACGAAGGGAAACGAAACTTTACTCTCCTGCCGGATCTTGTTTGATATGCTGGTTGTTTCTGCTCCACTGGCTCTACCGATGTTTCCAAAATGAATGCCGGTTTCAATCGATCCATAGCAATGAGGCGCTCTTGACCCTTAATAAGGACGATAAAATCTTTTGGCAGGCGACGGATCACCTTGAAGGGACCTTCATATTGCATCTGCAATGGTTTCTTGAATGGAGGCCGGTGGACGAAGACATGACTACATGTTTTCAAATCCTTAGGAATGTAAATTCTTTGAGGACCGTGACGTAGAGGAAGGGCAGGACTAATAGATCTGATGAGCCGTTGTAACTTTTCTACGTAGTCTGGACATCTATTGATATTTCTCTCCTCATGCAGTTGTCCAGGAAGATGAAGACTTGATCCATAGACCAACTCTGCAGTTGAGGCGTTCAGGTCTTCCCTCAAGACCGTCCGGAGACCCAACAGGACAAGAGGAAGAGCATTCAGCCAATCTCCTTTATGGCAAGTTAAAGCTTGTTTCAATGGTCGATGGAGGCGCTCAATCATTCCATTACACTGTGGGGTATAAGAAGCAGTACGTGTTAAATGAATGCCCAGAAGTTTTGACAAACACTCAAAAAGACCAGATTTGAATTCAACCTCTGAGTCAACAAGTCAACCTCTGAGGCGTTCCGAATCGAGAACCCCAGGTGTATACAAACGCTCTAGCTACCGTCTCCACTTCCATATCTGGCATAGGAGATGCTTCGGGCCACCTAGTAAATCTATCTATCATTGTAAGGCGGTATTTATAACCGCGCACAAGAGGCAATTTAATTATGTCTAAATGGACGTGTGAAAACCTCTCGTCAGGTACAAGGAATTGTGCTAAAGGGGTCTTGGTGTGTAATTGTACCTTAGACTGCTGACAATCGATGCAAGTTTTGCACCACATGCCTATATCCCTATTCATACCTGGCCAAACATATTTAGATCCTATGAGGTGTTTAGTAGCGCGCATCCATGGGTGAGACAAACTATGTAACTCATTAAAAACTTTGCGTCTTAATTGATGAGGAACATAGAATCTGTTAACGCCTGTAGAGCTATCCGCATATAACGATTTAGCGCCATCGGGCGTTTTAATTTTTATCAGCTTACCACTGAATTCCATTCTACCTTCTAAAATATATTTCAACTCCTCGTCTTTTTCCTGAAACTTTGACCATAACTCCAAATCAGACAGCGAGGAAAACTGTATTTCATTAATCCTTGATAAAGTGTCAGCTACAACATTACCCTTACCTGGTAAGTACCTAATGTCTGTAGTGAATTGCGAAATGAAATCTAGATGTCTCAATCGTCTGGGAGGGGCCTTTTCATGTTTCTGTGAAAACGCGAAGATAAGAGGTTTATGATCTACGTATAAAGTAAAAATACGAGCTTCTAACAGATGTCGAAAGTGTTGTATTGCACTAAAAGCAGCCAATAATTCTCGGTCGTAAGTAGAATATTTGCATTGTGCAGATGATAATTTCTTTGAAAAGAATCCAAGAGGTCTAGGACCATCAGAAGAAATTTCTTGCAGGATTCCTCCATAGCAAAATCTCTCCTGACGAAAATATTTGTGGGTTCTTCAATCAATTTATTGGAATCAGTCGAACTGCTACTAGGACCTGGGAGTGCGATGTTTTTCTTGCTTTCATTCTTTGTAGGTATCTCAATTATCCTATTGGAATCATTCGATTTACTAATGGAATCTACAACCGAGATATCCTTCTTGTATTCATTCATTCCTGTTGTGTTTTTAGTTACTCTGATTGGTTTTGAGCAACCATCTTGAGATTCGTCTAACGTAGTACGATCATTTCCATTTGTGACATTTGTTCTTTCATAATCTGCATTTTTGTTATGGAAGATGAATACATGGTCAAAGTACTTCCTATAATAACTAAACGTTTTACCGCAACATTTCCACGGCTTACGATTCATTCTGCAGTGAAGGTCTACTTCTGACACAACAGTCACTCAAACTTTTGTTTTATTCAGTTAAGTTACTTCCGTCTCCAAAGAAAACGATAATAAGTAAGTGTAAAGCTGAAAAGGTTATTTTCATTCATGTCAGTTACAGTTATGGAAAGCGTAGTATTTTCAAATTCTTAATTGATTGATTTAATTTTTATTAATTTCGCACTTAGAAACAACACGGGGCTATAATCAATGGACTTCGTATCTTTAGCGTCTCTGGAGTGACAAGGATGGCACTTTGTGAATTAAATGTACTACTTTATAAATTTCCACAGAATGACGTTTTCAGAATCTTAGATAATTCACTCTGTGCATAAAAATAAATATTTTAATATTTCTCTCTTCTTTTTATTGCTATTTTGTTAGTGGTTATTATTATTATCATCAAGAATGCCTTTGCTCGACATCTATGGCTTAGCCATTTTCACCAGAATACTCAAGAAAGACGCAAAATTCGTAGCAGGCAATTAGTGCAATTTAAGAGTCGAAATCCAATGGTAAAGGGACAACAAAATGCTACGGAATGAAGCTACAATGGCACAGGTAATACAATAAAGTTGATATCAAATCCAAAACATATTACATAAGCTTAAGTACGTGAAAAAAATTCCTTGATTTGAACACGTATCACGGAAAAAAATGGTTCAACTTTGCTTAATTACCTGAAATGTGCTGTTAATTTTTGGTGATATCTGCTTCGTTTCAGATTTATAGTATTTTAACTATTACAATAACCTTTTTTAAACTTCAATCCGTTATTTCTGAAATGCGTTTCAGTCACAAGAGGGAAACATAAACTTCTGGTAATTTGAACTGATTGATGACGTTTTACAAGGAAATCATCCATAATCTTTATTCGTTTCAGTATGTAAATAAATGCTTCATATAAAAGAAGACTAGTAAGTACTATTTTTAAATGTATGAATACAAATATAATTTATTTTTCAGTTGCTGTTTTCATATCATTTGTGAGTATAAATAAACATGAAGTGTTTCAACTGGAATTTGTAATTTTGCAGTATATAGATCCACAAGTAATCCACCGTTTCGAAATTCCATATTTCTTTGAAACGAATAAGAATATTAGAGTTTGAGAAGAAACATCTCTTGTTAATGTTTTATGATGAATATTTTATCAAGACGAGGGTTCCCTATTGGTCATAAATGCGGGCTCAAGGTCCTTGGTTTTCATCAAATATCAAAGTCTCAACAAAGATAATGGCAGCGAAGTTCTCAGCGAAAAATGTTCATGAAACATTTTCAGCCTACACGGTGTGCATTTTTAAAAACGACATTTATTGTTTTATGTTGTGCAACTTTATGCATTGGTTATCTCATTCCTCCACGTAACTTGTTCCGTAGAAAAATTTTGCTTTAACACTTCTGTGCTACAACAGTAATTGAGTGGTTGTATGAGTAACAATAGATATGTAGTTTTATGAATAGTCGTTCTCGTAAATGGTTTTTGTATTCATTCGGAATGTTGAAGTGAAAATTGTTGGCTGGAAAGCTAGAAATACCGATAAAGAGTAAAAAGCATTTAATTTACATTAATATTTATTGTAAATGCAAAAATTTGTCAGAACCAATATCAATACAGTACTGAAAGGGTCTATCAAGTGGATGTTGTACACTTCCGAAGGTTCGAGGTAATTTGCAAGCAATTTTGGCAAAGACTGCACTTTTGAAATGAGATGCGGGGAAGAGTAAATTGGAGTCTCAAAGAAGAGAGAACATTGACTTAACCCCATAAGAAAATATCAAAACTTCATAAAATAGCTTAACATGCTTCCCAAGTGACTGATTTGAAGTTGGTATTGAAGTAGTTATTATTCACATTAACGTCAAAATGATCTAATGCCGTGATGAGAAGAAATTGTATGAGATTTGTTAAAGGTAAACGGACCATTAACAAGTAATTCTTATCTCGCACTTTTCAGCCATTTGAGGTACATTCCGAAATTGAGTCGATGTGGTAGCAAATACGGGACAAGTAGGAAATGATTCACAAAATCAGTCCACACATACTACACGTAAGACATACTTCAAGAGTTTTATTTCAGTTAACGATTGAACGTTCGAAAATTTATTAGTACAATGTTCTTAGGAAAAAACACCCACTTATATAAATAAGAAATTCTTTTTCTCTTTATTTTTCATATGACTTTCATTTCTATTTCCCCAACTCTGTACAAAGAAATGTTACTCAATGAGTAATGTAACTTCTTTTTGAATTTGCCCTAGAATTCCAAGAAAACCTGATATAACTTGCCGGGAGATACAGTGAGAATAATGATGAACTTATATCGTAATTTCATAAACTTACTTTAAGCTACAATATTTTCTTTGTTTATTAAACTAATCACAAATATTAGTAGAAGATATGTTTCGGTTTAAGCAAAAAGTAATTTAAATAAAAAAAATTTCAAGAACTTAGAACCTCTTATATTTTCGACATGTTGAAACCAGCCTGATCGTTGTTGATTCCTCAACAGCATTCATAATATAAAATTTTTTAAAAACGAAATTAAATATCTCAGTGACTGCTGCTTTGTCGTTGAACATATCGAATGCGAAATAGCTTTGAATGAACTTTAAAACTGCATTCAAAAATTGAACACTTACGTAAGACTTTAAATATTTAAAACAAAATTAAAATCTAAAAGTTTACTAATAAAAAAAGTAGAGGAATCTATGAAGTCATAACCAAGCACTAACAATACGCTGAAAAACAATTTTGTATTTTCGGAAGTAAAAATGAAGTCTAATTTTAAAACTACTTTCGATAAATCCTTAAAATTCAATGTTCTTATAGATAAAAACTAAAAAACAAAGAGTTGTTTAACACAAAATAAACATCTACGGAAAAAAATAAGATTGTAATCTTTTATCTCTATTAAAAAATTTTTAAATTTGAAATTTTGAATCCCAAACAGTATGAAGTATAAGCAAGTAAATAGTGAAGTACACTTCAAAAACATCAAAAGTCTGAAATGTAGAAAATAAAATTCCATAGATATTATTTAGCATTCATTTCCCCTTTAATGGATCTGCATTCACAACTTATTTTACGTATCGAATTGCGCACGTTGCTTATGAAGTAAGATTCCAAAGATATTTTCATATGAAACTAATTCATTCTTTCTCAGGATCATGATGGAAAATTTGAATGCTAAATTACTAATTGTAATGAAATAAACAGATGTTCTCTCTGTGATAGTATCATTATCATCTAATTCGTTTCAAATAAACACTGAATTGTGAAGCGGGAGGAGAGTAGAAAATTGCATAATTAAAAATACCATTTGTGAAGTCTTCTTGTTCCTTAAACCTTTGAAATGATTTTATATCTGCGATAGAAAACTTCACCGTTCTTCAATTTCTAAATCCTAAAGTATTATCCACTATTTATTTTTTTCTATATCATGCACAGTTGTGAATAATCACACATTTCATTGAACATTTATGTATATATTCTACCAAACAGAACCTACAGATGACTTCATTTAGTTGCAAATTATAAGTTCATGCTCGGCTCCACTTTATGAAATATGTTTCAAAGATATCTTAACGATGTTGGGATCGTATGTTGGAGTAACTGTAACACTGTAAATCAAATGAAGCTGATTTCCCCAGTAATTTAGAATATATTTAAGTTGATAAAGAAATATTTATCATTTTTCTTCATTGAACTGTATTGGAAACATTAAATTCTCTTTCATGTAAGCAGATTTTATATTTAAAATTTATCCACATTGTCCTTACGGTAATATAGGGGCTTCAAGATTTCACATTATTAAACAATCCATATTCTGGTGTGGCTATTGTATTTAACCTGAACATTTCGCTCTCCTATAACATGGAATTTCAGCTTAAATTATCTAGCAAAAGGCTTAGTAATAATGGAACGAGTAATTGATACTCTTCATATAAAATCTGAGAAACACTTAAAATTTTAATAATTTTGTTTGTGAGCCAAAACGCATTTATTACCTCGGTCAAATCTTGGGTGTTCACGGGTACTCGGGGCCAACGGTCTAAGCCACAGACAGCGGAGGAATATATTCTTAGTCATACAAAGAACAGCAGCAGAAATACAAACAATAATCATGACAAATAAATTTTAATATCTTGACTTCTCTACACATGTGGATCAATTTTAAGAATTTGAAAAGTCGCAGTGCTGTAATTTTTCCAACAGAGGTTGTTTGTGAAAGCCATTGGCCGTCCAATCGGAAACGAAAATGAATCGAAGGGGTCGTGAGTCCGCCCTTCCCTGAGAATTAAAAAGGATGCAGAAAAACAAAGAGGGAGAGGGAATCCTACGACAAGAACGAAAGGAGGTGATCCCTCAGGGAATGAGCGATAGAGGTTATGATTTATGCTATTAGTATACTCGCTCGATTTTGGTGAATTATATCTCTTAGTGACTAAATTCAAAGGGATATATTCCTGTTCGTGGCCTTGTGCAAAGAGTAAAAATATGGAAACGCTTTCTAATCTCGGTATAACTTATAGAATTGTGAATAAGCTGGGTGAATCCTTTACGCTACCGAGCCATTCCACAATCACACACAAATATATATATATATATTCGCGACAACGGAACAGTAGCATAACCACATATATCAATTTTCTTAGCTTACCAGAATTGTAAGTACCGTTTGCACTTAAAAATACTCTCAAGTTCTCGTTCATAACTACCGTCTGTGCTTTTTGAAGAAAGCGAGTGCCCATGTTTTTTTTTTATTTTTATTTTTGCGGGAGCCAATGCATTAGCCTGTTAGCGAAGTGATTTTAAGTTAGCATTTTAAATTTTAATTCAATTTAAATTCGTTTGTCGAGTTCCCATTGTGGGAATTAACATCGGTATATTGTAAAGAATCAAGCGCATTTTAAAGAGAAAATATAGTTTATTAAATGATAAAAAAAATTAAAGAAAAATGAAGCTGGAAAATCAAACTTCTAATATAAAAGTAAGTACAAAAATGAATAAGTATTTCTTTAATTAAAACAAAACCGTTGAATATAAAAAAAAAAATTGAAAAAACCATAAAAACAAAAAAATTAGGTCCTTATGTTACTCACGATTTATTGAGGATTTTATTGGAATTTTATGATGAGTAATTAAAATGTAATACTCTATAAAATAAAAAATACTAAAGGAATGAATATACGTAATACAAAAATCTATACATAAGAGTCCATTTAAATATACATCGAAATGGAATCTAAATCTTTATCAAATCTATGTAAATAACTTCCGACTGAATGCCATAAATTATAAAATAAATAAATAAATGCATTATAAAACATTGCATACGAACATTCACAAAGCAATTAATTGGAAGATTTCAAAACAGCAATACGGGGCTTTTGGCGATAGAACTCGTGAATGCGAACCTCGCACAAGTGACGAGAACGACACATGAGCTGACACCTTCCTCTTGAAACATCTGCACCACGCCTTTGGGTGGATTTGAGACATCTCACAGGCATCAACCCTCCAAAAGGTGGATCTTCTGTGATACTTGGACTCCAACATTAGGCTCGATAGAAACTATGATGGCTACGAAGTTGCGACCGAGACCTCTCGTCTACCGCAGGCATGACGGCAGGATAACGAATGCAAACGGGCAGTGATTCCTCTCCGATAAAATACCTGCTTTGTACACCAAAATTTCTCGATATTTCAGTAAACATTGAAACATATATATTAAATACTTTTCATTAATAACAAAAGGTTTTACAGTTTTCTATTAACATAATTTAGAAATTTCATTTAAAAACATAAATTTAAATATCCTGGAATATAGTTAGAGGAATAATTCTACATTCCATAAACAAACATCTTAATTATAAAATTCGAAAGATATTCGTAATTTTATATATTATAAGTAATTAATTCTTACAAAAAGTACAAGAAAACTTTAGTTACCTAAAAAATTTTCAAAGTCATACGAAATGTACTGTATTCCTTCAATCTTAATTTACTAGCTTGAAAAATACATAGCAAAAATGAAGATTCGTCAAACAATATCTGAGCATATATTTTTTGTTTTTGCACGTATACGAGATGCGGCTATTAAATAACGGGACTGATGTTTTATTTTAATGTCATACGTATTTACCTATTACCATCTTCAATACATTCCCTTCCACTAATGCTACGACGCTCCATGCGAATTTTTCAATGTCCGAAACAGTGCTGTCAGCGTTTTGAGGACGCACGCCTCTTTCTCATTCAAAGTTTTAAAGTACTCAAATCGTGTTCCTTTTAATCTAAATTTCACCTCAGTAATCAGATACAAGTTGCAGGACTACGATCCGGCATATAAGGAGGATAATCCAACGCTGGGATGCCATACTTGACGAAACAATCTCGTGACAGACGATGTGGAATGAGCCGGCGCTTTGTCTTGGTGGAAAAATTTGCCAAACGGATACTTTGTCCATTCCTACAGTCTCAGCTATGGTACGAATACTTAACCTTCGGCTAGATACATCCAGATTACAGATTTTTTAGATATTGTCATCCATTTTTCATGTGGGAGAGCGATCCGAATGTGATTCTTCTCGTCCATCTTGAAAACGCTGAAGCCACTCAAAAGCACATGTCATTGTTATACACTTCTTTCAATAAACTATAAGTTTCAGTAGCCTTTTTTCAGAGTCTTTTGTAAATTTTCTCAACAATTCGTTGCTCACTTATCTTTTTTCCGGCGATACACAGAAATAACTTTAATGCGAATGAAATCTACGGGTATACGTATTGGTTGATTGGTTGAACTTTCCATATTTTGGGCATTTTTTCCATATTTTTGAAATATATTAATCCATAAATAGTTGCATTTCACATATCTACCTTGTGAGTTTTGATTTTGATTCATTTTGGATTTCAAAATAAAAATTTTCAAACTCATATAATAAAAAGCCTGTTTGAGGAAATAGTTAAACCGGGTTTTTTCCTTAATAACTACGGGTGATCCAACAAATCAAAGAATGACATCAACAGCAAGAAGCATAAAAAATGCATCTTTCGCCTACAGAGTAAATCATTTTATTCTTTATTTAAAGCAAAAGACCTTGCCATATGCCATTCTCTCGATGATTTAACTGAATTTTAAAGACAAAAGCTTTTAATTCTGTCCATGAGTTATTCTGGACAATCTGCATTAAGAAATTAAAATATTAATTCATCAATTGTCATTCGAAGATTTGCCACTACGATCGTCATACAGTCGTATCTTAATACTCACACGATTCTGCTTTGGATTCCAGGACATTCAAGAATGTTTTGGAATGAACAGGCGGATTGTCTCGCAAAATTGGTAACAGAGTCCGTTCTATACATTGACTGCATTGCGCTTGAAAACATCAATAATAATATTTTTCATGACAGAATGAAAAGAATCATTGAAAACTTTTATTCCAGAAAATATTTCGAAATCTTGGTATGCACCTTCGCCGTAGACATAATATACAAATAGTACCTGTAACCGTATCAATTATTTGGGGCATATTCTATTTACTTGCAAGAAATACTTGTGTCATAGAAATAATAACTGGAATATACTCAATACTGACCCACAGATTAATATTACTTTCAAATAATTTTTGGAGAGAACAGTAGTTGTGATGAACAGAAGAGGAAATATTTTGATCTTTATTGAGTTATAAGAGTATGTTAAAGGGAATAATACTATTTTTTCTTCTTTCTATGTACATAAAGAAGTAAATTATATATATATATATATATATATATATATATATATATATATATATTAATTTTAATTGATATTTTTTAAAATACTATTATTATTTCCAAGTCAGTTAAACCGTAAAAGAAAGAAATATTTAAACACTTCCAGGATTTGAAAGAAATGATAAACTTAATGTGAAAAACTTTAACATTTTTATAACATTTGAGAAATTTTTAAAATGTAAGTTCCGAGTTTTAGAAAATAAAAATATTTTACCCTTACATATTTTAAATTATTTAAAGTAATATTTAGAAAAAAAATTACAAATGTTTAAAATGATAGGAAATCAAATACATTGTACAATTTAGGAATGATTTTAAATCGTAAAAAAATATTGGAGTTTAGTTTTTCTTATTAACGTCGCACTAGAAGAAACACGAGGGCTACTGGCGAAGGACCTCGAAATTTTGATCCACGGTTAAGTGAAGAGGACGAAACCTGGCACCCCTATTCCTAACATCCACTCCAAGCCAACGAGAGGACTTTTGGACCCGAACAAATTTAACGTGCATCAGCCCCGGCTACACGGCGGGTCTTTTGCAACCAAGGATCGATCCCGCGATTGAACGAAATCCACCGGCCGCTAGTCCATGACCTTGACCACTACTCTACCACGGACCGAAAAAAAAATTTGGAGGGAAGTTAGTAAAATTCTTTGATCTTAATAAATGTATAAGTATGTTTTAAAAAAAGTATTTTTGAGTAAATGTCACCTTGGAAGCTACATAGACTGATTCGAAGGTTTCTCTTAATATTGAGCCTCCTTATATCGATGTGATCGCAGTACCCTCGTTATCATGGTAACCGACTCGAGGCCAGAGATTTTCGTCGAGTCGTAGATTCGAGACTTGAGACCAATAACGATCTGTCGTGTAGCCGTGCCTGATGCACATTAAAACTGTCTGGGCCCAAAGTCCTAAAGTGGGCGTGGTATGGAATTTAGGAGAATCAGGTGCCATAGCAAGTGTCGTCCTCTTCACTTGACAGATACCGAAATTTAGGAGGTCTATCGCCAAATGCCCTCCTGTTGCTTCTAGTGCGACGTTAATAAAAAAAACCCAATGTCAGTGCTCATGTAGGATTGTTTTATCCTGTGCCTTGGAAAGCTTTGAAAACATTCTGGCGTCTTTAGAACAACGGTAGATGTCAATTATTTTTCAGATTGATTTTAAAAATAAGGAGCAATATTGATAGTTTTCAGTGGAGAAAAAAAAACTTTGTAGCATATGATAGGAAACCAGACGCATTTACTAAAACTGAGTTTTAATGTATTTCAGTGTTAACTAAATGCTGATGGTCGTGAACTTCTTTGTTAACCCTCCGAGCGTTTTACTTTTTTGTGTAAAGCTATACCGAAAGCGATCTACTTAGGCACAGCTAAAGGTCCCGAAAAGTTTTCCCTTTCCATTCACAAATTCTTCGAAAATGCAAGAGCCTCCTGTTCCTCCCCCCTTTTATGACGCGGGTGGTCGTCACAACCCCATGGGTTGGGGATTTTAATTGCTTAGATCTGACGCTTAGATAAGCGATTTTGTTGCCTAGGGGAAATCTTGTACGGCAGTCTACAAGTAAGCAGGAATGGGGTTCAGATTATTCATAGATCAGAACTGGGAAGATGTTCGCCCAATCTATTGAGTTTCAATAAAAGCGTTCCAACAAATGAAGAATAAAAAAATATAGCTTGATAAAAATTGGTGGGTTCATAGTTGAAAAATGTTTGTTTGCTTCAAACAATAGAAAAATTCTTTTTTCTGTAATTTTTAAAAACTTTTTTTTTAAATTTTAATATTACGATTTTAACCTAGAAAAAGCACCCTATATTCATTATTGAATACGAGAACAAGAAAATACAAAATTGTTTGCATGTTTTGCAAAAAATTAATGATTAGTATTTGCTATCAAGCACTATTTGCTTAATCAAAGAGCTAGAATTGTCATAAAAGTTTAATTTTTATAGAAGATTGAATTCTCAGAAGCAGTTTGCTTGTAAAAATAAATATCAATAAATATTTTAAGGATAAAATAAAATCTTAAATTTCGTAAAAGTCACGTGTTTCAAATACAGTAATCGAGACGCATTAGGCCTCATATTTAGGCGTTTTTTGGATCAGGTGAAGAATGCACACTTATTCATTATTTTCAAGGTATGAAATAAAATTGGCGCCACTGTTTTAAAATTGAAGTTTTGAACAGAATTTATTTTTAAAGATAATATTAAATGCTTTAGTAATTTGGATAATATTTTAGTGGACGGTAACGCTGATCCCGATAAAAATTAGTTTGGTCAAACATTTATCAGATCTGCAAAAAACTTTTCTTGAATCCTGTTCAAAATAGAAAATTATCTTGGATCCAAAATCCTTTTTAAGACTTTTAATTCACTGAACTCCCAATAAAAGAAGTTTCTGTGGTGTGGAAGTTAGAAGAGGGGAGGAGGTGCCAGCTCAGTTGTCGTCCTCGTCACTTGACCGAAGTTCAAAATTACGAGGTCCATTACCAATAGCCCTCGTGTTGCTTCCAATGCGACGTTAATAAGAAAAAACTAAGCTAAACCCACTAAAAGAAGAAAACCTCCGAACTCCCAACAAAAGAAAAATTTGAGTGTATATCAGTTTGATTGATATATCACATTGATGTACACTCAATTGAAATTAAAAGTTAGTTAAGTGTTTATAATGTATTTTTTGATTGACAATAGAAAATAATATCATGAAATTGCCGTAAGAGTTGTGAAACATCTAATATCATATGTTTCAACCTATACATGTGAAAAATCTTTCTCTTTGTACGCTGTGACAAAAACAAAATACAGAAATAGATCGGATGCTGAAGAAGACATTAGGTTGATGATTTCAGAAATTATTACAGACGTAAAAATACTTTGCAATAAAAAACAATCACGGTCAAGTCATTAAAATTCTTTTTTTTTTTCATTATTTGTTATATTTAAAAAAAAAATGTTGCTTTTGTTTATTATGCATAGGCCATATTTTAGAAAAAAAAAAAAAAAACTTTCGCTACCTTAACATTCATTAATCTTACTAAGACATTTCTAATAAAAAAAAATAGAAATGCAATAATAATTTTGTAAATTTGATTAGGATAAAGAGCTTTGATATCCTATTTTTTCTGCTGTTTGATCAAGGGGTTCCTTAAAGGTAATGGTAAGCTCAAAAGGTTCCCCAAAGTGCTAGAGGTTCAATACCTCTGCTCTAAGCGAAATACTCCATCTACATCCACTAGAATTCATAACAAATTTTGTAAGCAATTTTAAATTTTAGGAATGTATTCTTAATCCCAGGAATATAACCATACATAATTGTTAGTTTATTCTTTAGTATTAATGATACGAATTTATCATCATATCTCGTTCTATATTGGAATAAAATAAACTGTAGCTGAAATGTTATGATGTTTAATTTCTTGGGTAGTTTTACAGAAAAATAATGTCTGGCTGTAGAGAAAAGAGAGTGTATGTTTTGATCTATTGAAAGGTGATGATTTTTTTTTCCAAATGTAAGGTATTTTTTAAATTTAAATAACTTGACCGAAGCAGATCATATAATTTCAAAATGCACTCTTTTTGTGCTCTGTTTATGTGCTGGTTTCAAAGTAAACCACCTCACTTTTGAATAGCCGAGGAGCTTTTTATATTCAATATCAAAATGAATGCAAAATTGCTTACGATTTGCTTCTCCAAACTTTAAGGGTCTAAAATATATGTTTAAGTTCAGTGCAAAATATTCACAATATGTAAAAATAATATTCATCTATTAATTTTAGTCCATTTTACGAATTGTACCTAAAAAGAGTTATATGTGTTTATTAGATCAAAAATTCGTTTATAAAAAATCAGGTATAATTTTGGGTAGTTTAAATTTCAATATAATATACATTTTTTAAAACAAATGCAAAAAGAGTCAATTTATTCAAACTTGTATTTCATGAATAAAATAAATCAGTGTTCATATGTTCTCAAATAAACAAAATTGTAATCAAAGTGTTCATTCAATTTACAAAAAAAATGCGAAGAATCGTATATAAGCAATAATTTTAATTGTTACAAATGTTAAAAATATCAAACACATAAGAAAAAAAAATAAATATTTTATATTAAATGCTTAAACAAAACAACATGTCTTTAAAATACCTTAATGCCTACTTTCAGAACAATTTGTTATTTGAGAAAAAATTGTTTGTGAAACACAATATTGTGTATATATAACAGTGTACAGTTTAATTTAAAATTATACAATTAACCAAAGAAATGTCATTTTAATTGCTGTCTTAATAAGTGGAAACTCATTTTTAAACATTCATTAAAATATTTTTTTACTTCTCTTTGAAAAACCTATATTGCTCTAGGAAAAAAAATAAACACGCACTAGTAATATTTAGCTTAAAATTGTGCCAAATCACTCTCGTTTCAACCCAAAATGATGGATTTCGGGATCCCCGAAATGATGCAATTCTGTTCGGTAAACAGAAAACATATGGTGGGAATACAATTCCCTACAAAATAAGCGAGTCCAAACTTTTTTTATGATAAAAACTGCATTTAGATGGAATTAGTATTTATTAACGTAGCACTAGAAGCAACACGAAGGTCATTGGCGACGGACTTCGTAGTTTTGAACCTCGGTCAAGTGACGAGGACGACACCTCAGCTGGCACTCCCTCTTCTAATTTCCACCCTACCCCAACGGAAGGACTTTGGGCCCCAATAGATTTAACGTGCATCAGCCCCGGCTACACAACGGGTCTTTTGCGGCCCAGGATCGAACTCGCGGCCACAAGTTTAGATGGGAATGGGTTGGAACTTTTAAGAACTTGCATAAAATTGCCAATATAGTTCATAAATTTTTTAGGAGTACAAAAGGATGCAAAGGAATATTTTGGTAGTACAGATTTTAAAAGGAATATGGTTTGCGAAAATGGAGTTCAAAATTCACATAAAGAGTACGGTTGGTTACCTTAGGTATTGTTATCTCGCCACAATGAATTGGAGGTCCATTCTAAAATCCTTTGTTATTAAAATGTGTTATTTTTACATTTCCTCTGAAAACTGTAATTGACAGAGTGGTATTTCCCAAAACTGCAATGCCCTAAGCTTTTGCACAAGTAGTTCCTACCTAAGGCTGACTCTACCTAATCAAGTGAATATGACGTATTCTGTTCAAGCTTATGGCACTGCAGATTGCATTTTCCATCTATTTTAGACGCAAGTTTTATATCTTCTACACCAATATGATAATAGTGTACAATTTAATTTAAAATTATAAAATTGTTAACATTTGCGATAATGTCACTTATATCTATTTTTAATAATCTGTGAATACATCAAACATTACTTTATTATGTTGACGCTTTATTTAATATTACGTATAATATAACGAACAAATTTCGAACTGAATTTTAAAATGATTATTTCAGAAACTATTGTAGATATGCTCATAATTTTTGTATACCGAAGTTTTAGCATCTCAGCTCTGCTTCCAAGTAAAATTTTTATTTTATATTCATCAAATTTTTCAGCCTACTTTTTGCTAATAACGTGTGATTTTTAACTGATTTATAAAAAATTTACGGAATATATGAAAATATGCTGGCGATGAAATATATTAAATTTTGAATTTTATATTTTAAATTTTCATAGAATTGTAAGTTTTTGTGATTAATAATTTTTAACTTTGTATGTAACGTACATAAATATTTTTATCGTTATTTGAAAAGCAGATTTTCAGGGTAGCATTTGTAAAATTCCTAGTTGTATATTGTAAAGATTACAAAAAAATGTCCGGATTTTAATTACATGTACTTCAGTTGTCCTTTAACAGAAGATTAATTATAAGAGATTTTACACATGTGGATACTTTTTAATTTGAATCTTCAAATAATTAGTAACCAAAAGTATCTGTGCAAATGTACAGTTGACACTAATGCGTATGAACAAATATAAATGTGTGCCGACGCTTTTAATTACTAATTATTCGAAAAATCAAGTTTGACAAATATTAATTTGAGGGGGAAACCTCATTCTTCTTCTCTTTGAGGAAAGATGTAGTTTATTTATTTAAAATTTGGATGTATTTCGAAACATGACATTACAAAATATCGTGTGTAAGCTGTCCTGAATATCTGGTTTTGAAATTGTGAAAAAAAAACCAGAATTTAAAAAAAAAGTTTGTTTTTTTCGGTATTATTTTTATTAATGTATTAGAATTTTTGAAAAGTAATGAAATATAGAAGCTTAAAAATTATTCATTTGTAATAATTGAAAATCTTACAGCGTTTCTGATTTTGACTCGTTCGTTTTTTTTTTTTTTTTTTTTTTCTTTTTTAGTTTTTGACACTTTATTATGAAATAATTATTATTTTAAGAACTGAAAGTAGTGATTAAAGAACATATATGAAACAATAGAATGTATTTATTGTTTTCATACATTATCTGCATTTAAACATAAATATTTTATAGATTTATATTTAGCGATGTTTTTCGAGATTTATAGATATAATATAAAAACTTAACTCTATCTGATAATTTTAAAGTGAGGGGAAAAAAGTTGAGTTTTTAGCAATCAAAGAAAACATAGAAAAAGTAATTTGTCCAACAATATAAAAAAAGTAGGTTTAATACTCTATCTAAATTTGTTAAGATTCCAAATGAATATTAATTAAAAAATAGGAATAAAATCTAGTTAATTTCATGATTGAACTTTAAAGAATTTTTGGATTGGTTTAAATAAAAAATTTTATATCGAAAGCTAGGTCAAAGGACGCATTTCTTTCATAAACCCAATAAAATCTAAACTCAAGTTGACCGACAAACACACTTGAAAGGAAATCTTCCCCTTCCCCTCTTGAACGAATGTCTCAATGGAAAATGTCTTAACCCTAAGGGCCTTGTGAGCCATAAAATTTCCTGTCAAAGTTCATTGTGTGTCCGCAACCCTCCCCAATTATCTAACAAGATGTAAAACTTTTGAAAGGGGGGAAAGGAATTGCAGAAAAACCCGGCGCAAACGATCTCGAATACATCCTGTGATGGCGAAAAAGGACGGCTCTGACGCTTTCGGTGCGCTCACAGCCACACGGGTTTATACGGCGCAAACGCTTTCGGAATATCTCGGACAGTACGGAAAAAAGCGTGTGAAACGCTTAGAGGGTTAAA
>BMAW01115931.1:0-10160 GCA_019974015.1 Nephila pilipes | reverse complement strand
GTGGTTTATCACTATTTTAAATTAACATATGCAAACACATATATATATATAGATATATATATAAAATTTATATGTAATCAGATTATAAACTTAAAAACATTTATAAAAATATTCCGAGCAAAATACAAAAATCTCCAAAAGAAAATCCACATAGTTTAAAAATAAACAAAAATCAAATGACAAATATATAAAATTTAAAAACAAAACTTTTACTTAAATTATCAACCCATATGTTAATTTAAAATAGTGATAAACCACAAAAATTATTATATAATACCTAAATATTACACCAAGAAATGAAAGAAACACAGAAAAGAAAGAGAAAAGCAATTAAAAATAACAGAAATGGAGATAATGTAATTTATTCTGTTCCATATTTTGGAATGCTATAATGTGTTTTTCTACGAGTATTACGGATTCAACCATCACACTTCAGTGAATTACACTATATCAAGTTATTATAAAATTAAAAATTAAGGAGAATTACAACTGCAAATCAATAATTCAACCACAGGAAAAATGAAATAAGTTAAACACAGAAAAAATTATTCATTTAGAACTAAATGCACTAATTTAACCACAAAGAATAGTCCAATATATTTTTAAAACTATTAATAATTTTAACATAAAAAGAGTATAAAAAATATACCACTAAGTTCTAGGAAACTCAAATACATTGTAATACTGATAACTTACCATAGACATGCCATCGTAGTTTTAATATGAGGAACAAATTAAACAATGAACAAACACAAGGGGGATGAAATTTCGTATACATATTTGAACAATACAATGCTACCATCAAACCTATTCATTGCATTTAACTTCAATCTTTTCTGCTTATATCATGTTTCCTTTTATTCGGACAGAGTTTTACTTTAAGCAATTTAGTGTGAATAGTCCCCTATATTAGTGAAAGGAAAATTTTGAAATCAGAAACGTCATAAGGCTTAAAAATTGGTAGTGATTTTTTTTTAAAAACAAATACACTAAAATTTAGTACAAACTCTCCCGTATACTAGGTTTAATATTTATTTAGATATAATTAATTAAATTTTCAATAGAACAGAGGTTATTGGAGTATACAGAATATATTTGCCATATACATAATTTTTGGACATTAATTATTCTTCATATGTTTTAAGGCATAAAGAAATCAACAGAAAATATGTTTTGAGTGCTTTTTACGTTATAATTCTTCTCCTAAAGATTATTACGCATTCCTACATATACTTCCTTAAAAATAATTTCAACTGTCGTTTTATGGAACAATAAGAAAAAAAATAAGTGCTTTTCTTGTAAACTGAGAAATATTCTTTTCTTTTAAGATCACAAGACACACACACACACACAAAATCCCCGAAAATTCTCAAAATTCATAGGGATCTCACTCTATGTATTTTTTATCCTTCTTTTATTCAAATGGGAGCATGGAAAAAAACATTTGATACATATCTGATGATATTTTCAACTTTTAGAGACTCTTCGATTCTTAGATCCATGTGAAGAGGCTAGAAATGTTGAAGAAATGCCATTAAAGCTAGATATTGGATACGTGTGCCTTAACCAACAACACAAAATGTCGAAAGTTTTTGAAAACACTTCAGCAAAGGTATTTTTCTAAGATGAAATAAGTCATTCATTCAAGTCAAATAAACACGTAGCATTTCTCAGTTATGTAAAATTGATTCTTCAGTAGTTCACTAAAATCCCAAAATATTATCAATCGGTCCAAAAGAATATAATAAACTGTATGTTTCGATACTAAGTTTAGCCTAAAAATAAAATGTAACATTTATTTTAATAGAAAAAAATTGTGAATATTTATATACATATACGTATATACCTGTATTTGTTGCCGGTATAAACATACATTATTCCCATTTCTAAAAATTTTTGCTTTTCTATTACTTTGTTTTGTTTTAAATTTTTTTGGATTTTTAATAGTTTGTTATGATTATTTAGAGTTTTAGCGTATTAAATTCGCATATTTAGTTGCATATTTTAGTAAATTTTTGTTAGAATTTCATAAGGATTTTTTAGTTTGATTTTAGGTTATTTCGTTCAGAATTTGGTTTTTTTCCCCTCTTTGTTTTTGCTTTAGTTATTTTCAAAATTATTTGTGTTTATAAAATTCCCTATATATATATATATGTTGAAAATTATTACAAAATTACATAAAACTCATAGTGAAGTGAAAGGAAAATTACAAAACATTAATGTTAAGTTTAGAATATATGCAGCTGTCTGTAATTTAAAGCATACACAGTTTTTATGTAAAAAAGAAAAGAAACTGCAGAAAATATATTACATAATAATCAAGGATACATGTAAAACATTTAAATAATTTGAAAATAATAAAGTATAAAACCGATAATATATAAAATTATAACAATGGACGTATATCAAAGCCTATCCAAGATGTATAAAGCATATCTCAAGAGAAAAGAATAAGGAATTTAATATTCAAAAATGCAGATTGTAGAATATTTTTAAATGTATGGTAGCACTGTGAGTAATGCGAAATATTGTGTAACCTTCCTGTATCATTTTATAGTATGATTTGATGCTCGCTTGGTTAGTTATATTGTTAGAGACCTATAATAAAATATTTACTTGAATAGCGAAAGGGAGAATATATTTGATGGCACAAATGTAAGACATGTGACTCGTACCTCACTGAAGATATAAGCTAATTATTCGATATTTAAAGAATACTGATCTACTTTGAATGAATTAGAAGAATATATGAATTAATTATACAATCAAGCAACAAATAATATATATGAATACTAATTAAGAAACTGTTTTGTTGTATAATTCTGATTTATTGAATTAATAACATTGTCTGAATAACAAAGGAAAATGGAAAAATTTAGGAAATATAAAATTCAAGAGCATCCATTATATCTTTAGCTATAAATTGTATCAGTAAAATTGATAATTTGAATAAAGATGAGTCAATTCATAATGTAACAAATAATCAGAAGGAATTATAGTCTTATAAGAACAATTGCTTGAGAAAATAAATAGTTAAAAATCATTAGGTAACGAAATACTTAAGTTAATTGATGAAAAGCATACAATTAAAATGAAGTTGTAGCCTCTAACTTCTAATATAGTTGGGTTTTCAGTAATTTTTTTCACGAGTCTTATCAGTCTACCAATATATCGGTGCCAAAAAAAAAATGAGAAATGTATGTCTCAATAGCTTTTGGCGTTCCCATGTAAGTTCTCAGTGCAATACCAAAATTTTGACATGTAAAAACGTAAATGAGTGTTTCATCATATATCGATTTGTTTGCCGTAGAAAACTACTGATAATGAAACGGTTTCAAAATCGAGTTCTGATTATAATGATGTGTTTCAAAGGAAATATTCCGTATTTAGATACTGAAAACCTAGCCTTAATAAGGGTTTTATTACAAATATGTGTAGCAAAAATTATAACTTCCCATTCCATACCAAAAATGTAACTGTGTTATTAGATATATAGTGCTTCTTCTACATATTTCATAAATGAAATAAAGTAAAATAGTACCAATTATCAGGACTGGAAATTAAAAATATTTATTTTCGGTTCTGAAAACCCCAACTGAAAAAAATTATCCTATTACAATCGTTGACCAAGTTAATATTAAAGACACGCAAGAAACATTTAACCTTGAACATTTAGTTACCGAATTCATTACAAATGTATCCACACAAAATGATAAGTAAATTACTGTTGGGCCTTGACTGTTTGGAAAACATCTTTTCTCCGATCTCAAGATCAAAAGTCGATTTTCTGATTGAAGCCCACACACAGATTGTTAACACAAGGAATAAAAAAGAATTTAAAGATTTTGCACTGCATTGAAACACTTTTCGTATTTCTCTCAGTGAAAAAGCAAGTAATGAATGAATCAGATGTTAACTCTATTGAAAATTCAAAATTTATATCCTGGTGAAAGTCTATTTTTAATTTCGGATTAAGAACAAGTTAATGCAAATCTAAATTATGCATTATGTAAAGTTCAAGAGCTTGAAGAAGTTAGATTTATAAATTATTAAATTACCAGAATAAAAACTGAATGCGAGAAACATTTTTATAAAACTCGCAATATGTTTTCAATAGGACTTAAATTTTGCTTTTGTTACTAATTAAAAATGACGGTAAAACTTCGGATGGCTATTAAAAGATTTTGTAACATTTAAAAAAAGAAAAAACAAAAAGATGGCTATTAAAAATTTTGTAATATTTAGTAAACTGAATAAAAATTAGAAAGATATCTAAAACATAGAGATATGTATAGAGAGTTCATGAACACATACTTGAAATTAAATGATATAAAATTTTTTTCCACAACCCAAGCGAAAAGAAACTTTAAATATTATACACTATCTACCTCATCCCTTTTTGATGTATAAAAATTGTACAACAACTCTTGGAGTTGTGCATCATTTTTTGGCTTTGATATCACTCGGTACATCAATCAATAATAAATTAACATTCAGTCCAAAATTGCAGGATTATATTTTTGACATTTTGATTCACTTCCATTGTATCCAATATGCCATTCATACAGATATCTCAAAGATGTACCGTCAAGCGCTAGTGTTTAATTCTAATTCTGATTTACAAAGATTAGTGTTGAGAAAGTCTTTTAATGATAAATTGTAAGAAAATCTCTTAAAAACTGTAACACATGGAAACTCCTCCACTCTGTATTTAGTTGTGAAGGCTCTTGAACAATTTGCACACTAAGATACCAGGTACAAGTTGTCGCTGTGCGAAATTTTTAAGTTGACGATTTACTTAGCGGGACAAAGTCAACTTCCTCCGGACTCCAGTTAGAAACATAATTAATTCTACCTCTTGAATATGGTGGATTTCAACTGTGGAAGTGGACATCTAATGAACGAAAACCATTTTATTCTCTTTACCTGTGTTTGTGTGTGTGTGAAGTTATGTTAAAACTTAAAGCTCATTTAATATTGATTTTGATAAGTCTGTAAAGGCTGAATGGTATGAAGCTTCTGATCACTTCTTTTCTAAGATTCGTCTTTCTAAATAAACAGAAAATATAACGAAATGGAAAGTAATTCCATAAGTTTCAAAACTCTATAACCCTCTTGGCAGCCAATGAAAGTTTCAGCCAAATTACTTATACAGAAACGTTGTTTATCTAGACTTAGATAGGATGAAAAGCTCTTAGACAAACTTAAATCGAAATATCTACTCTACATAAATGTATTTTTTTTATCATTTTAAGTTTAAAATACCACTTAATGTAATGATTAATAACTTTATTGTTAGTCGGTTCCAAGAAAGCTCCGATGAATCTGAAAAGGTTATGAAGCTGGCTGCTGTATATCTACGATGTGAAAATAAAGATGGAGAAATTAATGTTCAGTTCTTGATTTTAAAAAGTTGCGTTTCAGCATTATAAAAAGTATCAATTCCTCGCTTAGAATTGTGAGAACTTATTTTATTGGCCAAATTGCGAAACAAAATTCAGAATACTGTAAAAGTATATGTCAGTTCACTTTTTGCCTGGACAGATTCATCAATATTTCTATCACGGATTGAAAGTTTGTACAGAAAATGAGATAGTTTTGTGGTCAGTTGTGTCTCACTAATTCAAAACCTGATTCCTACTCATTGCAGGAATTACTTTCCATCAGCCTGTAATCCGGCTGATGTGATTTCTAGAGGATTATTACCTTCATAATTATTCTAAACTACTTTTTGGTTCAATGGTCCAAGTTGGTTGAGATTATACAAGGAACACTGACCAAAAAATTAAGGATCAAGGAATCTCTGAGAAAAAAAAATGAATGAAAAAAGAAAATTCAAATGTGAAGAGTCCATTTATTGCATCAGCACAGATAGTCCTATTGGATTTGAGCAAAAACAGCTCACTAAATAAGATTTATCACATTACAGCTTAGATAAAAATATTTACTCATAGTGCGAGCTTAGAAAATGTTGAATGACTTTTGTCAACTTTAAATGCTGATGAATTTGAAGAAGCAGATAACTATTGGCTTAAAACGATTCAAAGTGAATATTTTTCTGAAGAAGTTAGTCTCAGTCTCTTTAGAATAAAGAAACCAACTTCTAGATAATAAAATATTAGAAACTTTATCCTTTATTGTTAATAAAGGCATATTTCATGTAGATGGAAGACTACAGGAGTAAGTATGAGTTTTGAATAGAAATAGCTGATTATTCCACCCAAACACACTGGCTCACTGAACCGATTGTGAGAAATGAACCAGAGAAGTTGTTTCTTGTTTGCATTTTTGATACTTAAACCCAAGTGTGATAAAGATTTTGGATCATCAAAGGCAGACAAATCATTAAGTCTGTCCATAACAACTGTGCAATTTATAATTGGTACAATGTATGTTCTAGAATTCGAGTAACGACTCCTCTTCCTAATTTTCGAGTTGAAAAGTCCTATCTATTTACTGCACTGAATGCGAAATTTGCAACATCGCTGCACATCATGGTCAAGTAATGCATCACTTTTAACCGTGCATTTGTGATGCTACAAAGACTGTACACTTTGAACTTGTCTACGATTTGTCAACTTAAACATTTCTTTGGACTTTCGGAAGACTTGTTACTTGAAGAGGTTTACTCTCTGTGAATTTCGCTGGCATTGCTAAGAATTTCAAATAGGATGAGACGGAATTCAGAAATATGTGGGGATTAATCATACACGGATGTTAAAAATGTTCAAATGTGGAATCAAGTTGCGATAAATTATTGAAAGCTAGCATGGTGGTGTGGATTTTATGAAAGTTTAGAAAGCTCTGTCACAACTTTTTTGAGGAAGACTATGGACAAAATGTTCCTGAACATTGAAGAATTAGACATTGCTCGGAGAAGTTGAAGCTATCTTTAATTTCACTTAATTTCACCATTGTATATACATTTCCTAAGGAACTTTACCAATTAACTACTGAACATTTTATACATAGAAACAGACCTGTAAACTTACATGCAATTAGGCTATCAATAGAATTTCCCAAAATTACGAAAGAGATTTTAGTGAATCGATTCAATATTGCAAAACATTTTAAGACTTTGGAAAGGTTGGAAAAGCAAATGCTAATTAAATATCAAAATAACACACTCCAATATATCTAATTAACTCTATAAATTTCATAATTTCAAAATTCGAAATATTGTGATTATCCAAGTTGATAAATTACCATGGAACTTCTAGAAACTATGTAAAATTCCCGTAAGTGTTCCAGGTAGAAATAGTCTTTTGGCATTTTGCCCTTGTATAAACACTGAAATTTCAGAAATTAAAACACCCTAATATAACTTAAAGGCTTATACAAATTACAGATCCAAAACTGAAATCTGTTATTCAATTTTTCTTTGGAATTCAAATTATGCTAAAATCTATTTTCCACTTAGGTATAATATTTAACAAATTGTATATATATATATATATATATATATATATATGTACTATTTACAACATACATAAACTTTTTTGAAGATGCATAATGATATATTAGTAAATTTTTGGAACAGTGTATAATGTATATAGATATTTTTATTAACTGATATTATATATATTACTGATTGATTCTTGATTTGACTGCAGCTTAAGCGTAATTCATGTTACTATTTGTTAAGTGGCATTTAATTTAAATGTATTTTTACTTCCTTTCTTATTTTTTATTCCTCTTTAATATTATAGTTTTAAAATTACTCTTAAATTGTTTCATATCTTTAATTATGCACATTATATTTTCAGGTCACATTTTGCAGATATTGTCAAATAAAATAAATGATTATTACTAATTCTATGGTCATTAAAGTAATTATTGTTATTTTACTTAATAATTAAAAGCTTGATGTGTAATTTTCCCTTTTTTTGGAGCTTCTAATGAACAAAGTGTTAAAATGTTTGTGGAAGATGTAGAATATTTCAAAACGTATATTGGCGCTGCGAAGTTTTTGTACCCCATCCATATCAGTTTAGAATACGATTTGATATTCGCTCGGCTGACTGCGTCAGTAAAGCCCTATAATAAAAGATATATATATATATATATTTAAAGAAAATAATGCTTGGAAATAAGCTCGATATGGGGAGGATTGAAAAGTTCCCAAGTTCTTATTTTCGACATATGTTTTAACATCCTTAAAAAATGTTCAAATTTCACTTTTGTATACTTTAATATACATATCTGTTATAAAAAATATTTTTTTCTATAAAGGTAATGATAAGAAAAGAAGTTAGAGAAATTTTACAAAATATACTGAAAGAACTCTAGAAAGAACTTATCACCAAATATCTTTTCTTTAATAGCATTGGTGAAATGCATGTCTTCTTATTTCTAAGATATTCTTATAAACATTAATATTCTTATTACAAGTAATCTGGGAAATATAAGGGTAAAAATTAAATATTTTATTACATTTGAAATCAATTTTCTGAAGTTTTATTAATTGGTTTAGATTACTTTAAGATGATGGTTTATTACTTTAGTTTTAAAGTATTGGCTTATATATACATTTTTTCTTTTTTCTAATTTTAATTTCTTTCTTTTTTCTGAAATTTTGATCATTATTGGTTTATATCTAAAATTGTTATGTAATTACTGAAGGGTGATAGTTGGATCCGTTAAACTGGTCTAAACATACATTTCCTATTCAAAAGTATAGAGGAATAGTTATATTAAATTGAATCCACACACATTTTTGTTTTTCATTATATCTGTTCTTCTCCCTTAACATTGCTATATTTTTTGATCGATTTGTATCTAAATAATTTGTACTTTTAAATACTGGTTTGCATAAGTTTTTATTAAAATTATTATTATATTTTGCTTTTAGTGAACTTAAGCTTTATTCATTATAATATTTACTGTGCTTTTTTATTTTATTTTAGAGTATTATTTTTAAATTTGTATGGTTATTTTGATAATTCACTGCATTTTTCGTTTATTTCTGTATTATTTGCAAGTTTTCAACTTCAATAAACTTTAACATATTTATTTAGTTAGGTATTAGACAAACAAGTGATGTTAACATATCCGTGGGATGCAATACTGCATTCAATAATTTATTTTATAATTGTCTGTTTACCACAAAAACAAAATATTAAATAATATTAGATATAAAATTCTCCATTAACTGTAACAGATATATTCAATATACACTCTAAGAAAACGAAGCAAAAAGAATGATTTGCCCGATTGTAATGAAATTTCGAATGCAAAGACATTTGGGCCGAAAGTGCAAATGATTAAAATTTGGTGTCCATTGATTGAATAGCGGGAGCTAAAGTGTTTCAGAATTGCGCATTTAGCAGGTGTATATAAAAAGCGTTTCTCAATCGGATAGTCAAATTTTCTGCTGCAATACGATTTTTAAAGACTGAAAAATGCCTCACCTGAGGATTCGATCTCATTACGAGCAACTGTCAGAGTTTGTAATAGGTCATATCATTGGATTGAAAGAGGCAGATTGGGCAAATCGGAGAATCGGTCATCATATGGGTGGAAGCGATGCGCTGATTAGAAGATGCTGGCAAGAATGGGTAGACAATCACAGATTTCAGTGTCATGATGGTAGCGATGATCGACCAAGGGCCACAGCAGTTCGGAAGGAGAGAGTGATTGTCAGATCAGTTGTCACGGCACCTGATTCATCGATATCAACCATCAAACCAGCGCACACGAGTGTCTACCATGACCATTCACAGACAGCTGATAGAGCGAAATCTACGCTCATACCGACCACTACGCCACCTGTCACTGACGCCTGCACACTGTCGAGCCAGATTACAATGGTGCTTGGCTCGATCAGGTTGGTATGATGCTGACTGGGGACGTATAGTGTTAAGTGATGAATCGCACTTCCAACAGTGTCTTGAAGATCATCGAAGACGTGTCTGGAGACTCCCAGGACAGCGTGCTGATCCTGCTTTCACTATTGCACGCCACACAGGCCCTCAACCAGGAGTTATGGTCACGGATGCCTTTTCTCTTGATAACCGTCCCCCTTTGGACGTCATTAGAAGCATACTTACAGCACAGCGATACGTCGACGACATTCTGACATCTGTTTTGCATCCTTGAAATAAATCATTCAAATTTCTGAAATTGTAATTATTTTCTAATCTGTTCATAATTTTCCTATA
>BMAW01115930.1:0-10183 GCA_019974015.1 Nephila pilipes | reverse complement strand
AGACTGAAGTTCTGCTTCATTCTCTGCTCTTGAAAACAGGAGAGAAAATGATATTTTTGACAGCACAGATGAGTTTTTTCGTCTCTCTCATTCATCACGCGATGGACTTAAAAAGTGTACAGAAATTTTCACCTGTCTTTGGCACATCCGTCTTTTCCTATTAAATAAAAAAAAAAGTTTTTTGGAGGCTTTTCAAAATTACTTTTAGAAAAACCTCAGGAAAATTTCAGTTCCATTTTTACCATGAAACTATTCTGAGTGAAATCTATATATTAAACTATATTTTAGATTTAGTAAACAAACAGAAGAAAATGGTCACAACAGTTTCAGAATAGCTTAAAATGTATGTGCCATACTCTTAATATGTATAGCCTACATACGATTTTGTTTTTCTTTATGTTTCAAAAGAATATTTGAAAAAAAAATACATTTTTTTCTCAATATTTGTAGTTCTTAGCTCTTTCAAAGTCCATAATCAATTATAAAATTGATTGCAAACTCTTACTTTCTTTCAATTTTAGTTACAACATTACATACTTGGGATGATTTCAAGTATTTTTTTAAATTGAATCATTGCAAATATAGCTAACTGATGCATCTTTACAGAATAATCAAATGCAAGGTATAATATGCATATGTCGGCCTTTTTCCATTTACTTAGGTCAGTTTATGCTTTTATTTTTTTGTTATTTTGGTAGTCTGTAATAATTTTAAGACTTGAAAAGTATTTCTGATATTATGTGTAGAGGCATATAGACACATGAAGAGGCATATGGAACGTAATAATCACTTCTTTTCACAAACAATATTTATTGACGTTCTATTCCTCGTTTCAGCGTTCTTACTCTCTCTCTGATCAACAAAAACATGAAAAACTTTCGACACAAGAAAGTGCCATCTAGTGGCGTGTACATTATGGAAAAGTACAATTAAATTCATTATCTTCTGTTCATCTCAGTTACCCTTTTCGACAATGCGAGAATTTATTGATTTTTATAGTCCAAGCTAATAATTGAATATAAATCAAATTTTAATTATTACCTCAACAGAAAAGTTCTGTCTGCTTGTGAAGTGAAAAGAACTAAAATATTTTTCATACTTTAAATAATATTTATTGTACAAATAAGTTTCGTCATTATTAGGACTGGTCTATAAGCATTTCAAATGAGTGTCTCGTGAGTTGAGAGAGAAAAATTTGCTTCCTCGAATCGTCCAATGCGCGTCTGTGTTTGCTTGGAACGAAAACAAGCCCATTTTGGACCGAATGATAACTGTCGAGGAAAAACAGATTATTTTCGAATACATCATAAGGAAGAGAGCATACTTGCATCAGGGACTATCTGTCCCCTCCGCCTCTAAATAGAGATAAGTTTAAATAAGAGAGCGCTGTGCATAGGGTGGAAGTCCAAAAGCCAATACAATTTGAATTTTTAAAACCTAACAAAAAGCTTGATTCGGAGAGATACCGTCAGCAAATGGATGATTTAAACAAAGCACTGAAAGCAAAGAAGCCGGCCATATTCAATAGGAAGCACATCATTCTGCATTAAGGACCATACCATATACTTCTTTGGCGATTCGACAAAATACCACAGACATCAGCTGTAAACTTCTGTCTTTTTCATCATATTCTGCAGACCTAGTGCCCCCTAATTATCATCTGTTTATCTCCGTGCAAATCGGAAAGAAAGACAAATTCAAAACTGAAGCATGCGTTTACCTAACACTACCTGAGTTCTACGCCTCTTAAGAGAAGGCATTTTTCAAAAATGGTATTTACAAATTACCATCACTCTGGCAAGAGTTCATAAGAAACGACGGAAAATATATTATACTATAAATATCATTAATCCAGTGAAAAAAAATATTATTTTGCTTCATTTCATAAACGGACAGAAATTTACGGTAGACCTAATAAATACAGATCTTAATGCAGTGATTCTCAAACTACGGAATGTGCCAATTCCTAAGGAGCATGACAGCACAAAAATGTGAGATCCGAGCATAACGAAAAGAAAATATTATTTAAAAAACTATTAATTTAATGAAAAGAAGGTAAAACAAAACACAAGAAAAAATAAAATACAAATTTACATTGATGCAATACACTCATAAATAGGTTTGTATCAGCACTGCACAATGTAATTAATAATTAACTTATAAATACTAAATTAAAAATGTTTAATAAATATTAGTGATACTTTTGGGCCTGTTTTGCAGAGCAAAGGTTTTCGAAGGTAGAAACATTTCGTCAAGTCCCGTAGACGTTTCGGAATGTTCAAGAAAACTAGAACTTCTTGTGAAGCTAAGCGAATGTCCTTATATGGTGGACGTAAAATAGATTGATTTAATTTTATTAACATGACATAGAAGCAACACAAGGGATATTGGCGTCGGACCTCGTAATTTCTAACCTCGATTAAGTAATGAAGATTTTGAGAATACCTGAGCTGGCACCTCCATCTCCTAACTTCCACGCCAAGAGGAGGACTTGGAGCCTCGTCAGAATTAACGTCCATCAGTCTCACCTACAACGGTAAGTCTTTTGTGGTGTCAAGGCTCTAACCTACGACTCGGTGAAAACGGCTGGTCGCGAGTCCACTACCATGGCCACTAGGCTACCGCGGCCGTAACAGAGAGTAATGTAATGTAAAACAAAGAGTAATAAATAGGAAGACATCGGTTCCGGTTTTGTCAATGCAGCAGATCGATGTCTCCAAATATCAATAAATTTCCTTACTTTTATCAATTTTTAAAGGGTGTGATTAAGTTCGCAGTGTAATGCACTATTATTATAGGCATTAAAATACTCACCTTACATTATTGTGTACACTGTTATTGTATTTTATTCCCATGCAGGAGAGGGTAGGGAACAGATGAAAACTGTTTCAAAATTGTGTCGCAGTCACTGAATGATTGAGCATCGTTGTCTTGCACACCTTATTATTTAAGGTTATTTTGCAGTGATTTAGATTTTTTTTTTCCAAACCTTGTAAAAGTATTTTAGCATTCTCATTTTTTGACTAATGTTTAAATTTTCGCTTGGAGAGATTTGTCCATAACCAAAACTATAAGAAGTCACTTAGTTATCGTCGTTTTTAATTCCGTTAGAGACTTATGAAAAATGTAAGAAAACTTTTTTACCGTAGATTATTAGTCGAGACAGAAGGCATGCCTCTTTTCGCTCGAAATTACACTAATAGACAGAATTCGGGAAATCAGTTGAAAGGAAATGTATTTTTGAACTTTAAATGCTCAAAAATCTATTTCTCTTGGAGCAATATATTAAATTATATATTATTAATAAAATTTCCTGAGTGTGTGGAAGTGAAAAACAAGTCCAACTCGGAAGATAACAACAATTGACACTTTATTCACAAATTTTCAAGAGGACACACAGATAGCAGAGCTTAGACAATAACAGCACAAATAGATATACAGCACTTGCACAATTAAGCGACACAGATACAAGAACCAAACAGCAAGTAATAACAGTCCCAATTGTATCGGCAAAGTTCAACTCACCAGTTAACTGGTACTCAATCTCCGCTATAATACTCTGCACTTCCAGAGAAGGCTCCAACAATTCCAAAGTAGATACACGCTGCTTCTCCGCATATTCACTCGGCACTCTTCACTTCCTTGTGCCGCCAGCTTCTAGTCGATTCCCAATTGATCTCCGGAACAGAGATTATAAATACAGACTGATTCAAGGACGGACTTACATATTCCTTTCGAGGACTGTAGCTTTTGGCGTATTTTTACTTCTATCAGCCAGGAATGATGTCACATCGAAAATTCACGAAAAGTTAGCAACTTTCTTTCCAATTGATATTTTGCCTAGGTTTCAGCACATTCGGGTACTTTTCATTTGCCGCCAAAGTCTCCAAGTCACTAAGATGGTTGCCAAATCCATCGCCAAGATTTTGAGGTGATTGTTAAACCTTACTTTGGCTGATTGATGACATGTCCGTAAGTATTTCTTTTCCTTCATAAGATAGCCACTGTAAGGAAGCGTATCTCATGTTTAAAAAAATATATCAATGGAAATATGACTTAATCAAAACTAAAGTAATAAAGTTGTTTAATTATCTCTAAATTCTAATTAAACAGCAAGAATGCACAGCTTACAGCTTACTTAGATACTTTCCAATCATTTGGATGTAATCAATAAACAAAAAGGCTTAGAAATCATATCAGGCATCATATTCTCTTGGTAAAAAACCAAGCATATCACAAAAGGACTTAATGCACGCATTAGGGGTTTGCAATCAGTTTGATCTTTTTTAAAACGTTTTTCTGAATTTCACTTGGTGTGTGTGTGTGTGTGTGTGTGTGTGTGTGTGTGTGTGTGTGTGTGGTGTGTGTGTGGTGTGTGTGGGGTTGTGTGTGTGTGTGTGTGTGTGTGTGTGGCAAGGATGTGTGTGTGTGTGTGTGTGAGATCAAATTTTCGATCGTTAATTTAACCAACTTCCCATCAAGCTAGAGCTTTGAAATTTTGGGAATCGTTCATACTCGCCTAACAATGCAATATTTAGACTTTTGTGGCAAGTTTTAACTCATATTTCAATAATTTTAATAAGTCAAAATATTCTTCCCTCTTGGCGCTTTTAGGATTGTGGAAAAAATTTCTTTCCCCCTCTGGGAACACCGGGCACTCCCCACGCAGCATGAGTATCGTAAAACTAACAAAGGGGAGATAGTAAGGGTTGCTAACTTTCAGTCAGTAATCATTCGCAAGAAAGAAAGATTCCAATATTTGGCACCGTGTCTTATCACAATAATTTTTTCTGAATTCTGGTTCCCATTTTTTTTTAATAGAATGACTTACAAACTTTCAATTGCATTTTTTGATTTTATGAGTATTATGAATTTTTTAATACGCTCACAAATGTCTCTTTTTAAGTAAATTTTAAAGTTAAAAATAACTAACAGTTTTAACTAATATTTCAATAATTTTCTTTAATAAACTTTGCCACCATATAAAAACGTTGGTTTTTATATCGAATTATTTTTGTATTCTTTAAATAAGTGAACTTATCAAAAGAGTTTTTTTTTTTCATTTAATGATATTATAAAACATAATAAAATTAATTAAATGCCACAAAAACAATACTGGTCACTCTGTAAGCAATTAAAATAGCATTTAAATGAACAAGACTTCGATTGGGAAGAAATCAGAACAGTAACCAAAATAAACAAAGGTGACGTTTTTAAAGTTTTTAATTTTTAAATTAATCAGTCATTTGCTATTCAACAAAATTCATCTGTATGCCATGTTGCTGTTGTGTTCAAAAAGTGGTTTCAAGTTAATTATATTCCGTACTGAAATTGCCCTGATCTAGCTCAATCATTTTTACAGTCAAAAATTTACATAATTTGCTAAAGTAACGAGTTGGTCTGACGCAACCTGGGAAATTTAAGAGACTTAAGACTATTTTTATTCTAATATAGGTTATTCGTTAATGAACTATGGATAGTAGTTAGATAATCATGAAGAAAATAATCGTTACTGTTTCTGTTGTGCTTTTCTCCCTGCCTAGTGGTCATTTTTGAATCGTTCGCCGTTATACACAGTGTATTCAAAAAGTTCCAGGACTGCCGCTAGTAAAACAGTACAGGTAGAGCTATCTCTGCGCAATTCATGGAGCGCGTAGCAACAACCTTCTCCGACGCATGCGCGAAGTTTTATTCCGTTTGGATGAGTTCCAACTTCTCAGCTTTCACTCGAGTGTGGTGTGTCATAGTGATCGTGTCATCGTTAAAAAATGGAGCAAAGAACGAACATTAAATTTTGTTTTAAATTGGGTAAAACGGCCACAGAAACCTATGAAATGATTAAAACTGTTCATGGTGACGAGGCTATGAGTCGTTCGCGTGTGTTTGAGTGGTTTGCAAGGTTTAGAGATGGAAGAGAAGCGACGGACGATGATGAGAGGTGTGGTCGTCCACGTTCGAGTCGGACTGATGAAAATGTCGAGCGAGTGCAAGCGTTGGTGCGCTCAGACCGTCGAATGACGATAGAAATGATTGCGGAATCTTTAAACATGAGTGTAGGGTCTGTTTTTACCATAATGACGGAGGATTTAAAGAAAAAGAAACTCTGTGCGCGCTTTGTGTCACACACTCTGACTACGGAGCAAAAAGAACACCGAATTGCTTCTTTCGAAGATTTGATTGCCGCGGCCGATGAAGACCCTAACTTTTTGAAAACCATCGTCACCGGAGACGAGTCGTGGTGCCTCGAATATGATCCGGAAACTAAACGCCAAAGTTCGGAGTGGACAAGTCCGGGAAAGGGTCGACCGATGAAAGTTCGTGCGTCAAAATCAAAAACAAAGACGATGCTGCTCTTGTTTTTCGACAGTCGAGGAATTATCCACCACGAATTCCTTCGACAAGGGTCCACTGTCACTGGTGCCTTTTACAAGGATGTGCTACACCGGCTACTGAAAAGAATGCGGCGTGTGAGACCCGAAATGCTGGACAGTGGAAACTGGTGTCTCTTGCATGACAATGCACCGTCACACAAATCCATCATTGTTCAGCAATTCTTGGCGCGCAGGCAGGTTGTAACCATCGACCTCCCCCCATATTCACCTGACCTGTCCCCTCCGGACTATTTTCTGTTTCCATAGTTGAAATTGAAGATGAAGGGACAGCGGTACGCGTCGGTAGAGGATATCGAAGCGTCAGTGACAAGGGACCTGCAGAGTGTTGCAGTCGAGGCGTTCCAGAAGGCGTTCAAAGATCTTTATACAAGATCCAAACGTTGTATTGAAGTGCAGGGGGATTATGTAGAAGCTTGATATTAAATAAACTTAATTTTGCTGTGTTATGTTGTCTGTGTGCATTCAGTCCTGGAACTTTTTGAATACACTGCGTAGTTATCTGTTTTTTTTTTTTTTTTTTTTTTTTTTTTTTTTTTTTTTTTTTTTTTTTGAGTAAAAATTGTATAATTTCAAGAACATATTATTTTGATATTATTTAATTTTATCAATTGACTATTGTTGCATATTTACCAAAATGACTTATGAAAATAAACGAAAGCGCCAGTATGCCGACGAAAAAAGGAATTTGAAAAAAGATTTTCCCTATTTCACAGAGAAAAATATTAAAACTGTCTGCCCAATTTGTAATTCAACAGTCAATAATTTTGAGGTAGGGAATTTTAAACGTCATTATAAAAAATTAAACTCCGAATTTACATCTCAATATCCAGCAAATATGAGTTTCGAATTTAAAAAAATCGTTAAAATCTTCAATTAATAGTCAAGTCAATTTTATATCAAAATTTTTCAAAAATAATAAGAGTGTAACAAATTTTAATTTTAAAACAGCATGAAACATTGCATTAATAAAACGACCATATACTGATGGCGGTTTTATTAAATAAGTTATTATTGATACAGTTAAGCCATTGGATCCTAATAATACCAATCTCTCAAAATTAATAAGGGGCATTCCAGTTGAATGCTGTATCTCAAAAATATCATTAGATTTATAATCTCGATTGCCTGAAGATATAAATAATTGTGTAGCATTTAGTTAAGCGTTTGATGAATGAACCGATAATACTGATCAACCTCAAATAAAAGTTTTTATTCGATTAGTGTTTGAAGATGGAGAAACGTGAGATTTATTAGATTTAATTGCATTAAAAAATATTACTTATGGGGTAGATATAAAGGATGCTTTTAATGACGCTGTTTAAAATGTTCACAAAGGTAAGTTAATGTGTAGTCACTGACGGAGAAACAGCGATGGCGGACAAAAATGTAGGACTTCGTCTTTTGAAGAAAGGTGAAAGCTTTCCGGATATTATTCTAATCCATTGTATTATGCAACGGGAATATCTTATCGCGAAAAACTTTAATTTTCAGTTCGTGTTTACATTTGCCACTCAAACTGTAATTTTTACTCGAGCCAACGTGAAAAAAACTGCCGTCAGTTTCAGAATTTCATTGACGAACCCTATTGAAGTGAAAAAATAAATGATTTATCGTTGTATTGCATAGTGAGATTGTTATCAATGTATGATGCATTGAACAGATTTGTAGTTTTGTTGGAACCTATTATTGTCTTTCTATATGAAAAAAAAGCAATCATGTCGACAATTAAAAGATTAAAACTGGACCTATGACTTAATGTTTGTCACTGATACAATAAAATATGTAAACAAATTGATTTCATCACAACAAGTCAAGGACAAGAGTATTTCAGAATGAAATCAGAGTACTTTTAGTTTTAAAAGAAAACTGCAACTATTCCAAAAGGATGTAATAGAACAGACATTCAATCGCTTTCCGCTTTTCAGCATCTGATATTCCTCCTATAGTCATCTAACTTGCTAAATGATTTTAATGAATGATTTTGAAAATTTAATAGAATTAAAACCAGCAAATGCATTTTTATTAAATCCGTTTGAAATCGATGCTATTAACAGTGTTTTTACAATTGATATGTATTTACTTTCTGAAACGTCTCTAGAATTAGAATAAATAGAGATACATGAATATCAAGGTCTCCAAATGTTCCATAAATCGGCAAAATAATTCATTAGGGAATTTTAGAAATGTGTACCAGAAACTAAGAAAAAAAAATTTAAAAAATACTGTGTTTCGTTTTTTTTTTTTTTTTTTTTTTTTTTTATCTACGTATGATGTTGAAGCTTCGTACTCTTCAATACAATTTATTAAATCGAAGTTCCGATCAATGTGGATCGACCAGCATCTAAGAAAATTAATAAGCTCAATTTCTAATTTTAAACCTCATGATAAATAATTAGTTTCTACATTATAAAATCAATTATCTTGTAGTAGTGAAGAGTAAGTAAAACTGTTTCATAAATATGTACAAACTATCAAACTAAATATACATATATTATGAATTCAAATTTTTTTTTCTCCAAGAACTTAAGGTACGTCTCCCAAGATTTTCAGGTACATAACTTAGGCTTTTGCTACAAAATTTCTAGCCCCCCCCTGTTCTATTCAATGTTTTTATAGTTTAGTTTTTTATCAACGTCGCACTAGAAGCAACACGAGGGCTATTGGTGACGTACCTCGTAATTTTGAACCACGGTCAAGTGACGAGGACGACACCTGAGGTGGCACCCCCTCTCTTAACTTCCACACCACGTCAACGGGAGAACTTTGGGCCCCAACAGATTGAACGTGCATTAGCCCCGGGTATTCGGCGGCCAAGGATCGAACCCACGACTGAACGAAAACCACCGGCCACAAATCCGAAACCATGACCACTAGGCTACCGCGGCCACATGTTTATATACAATGTTCCTTCGTCGAGAAAATTTCGTGTTCAATTCGACGTGTCTATTCAGAGTTCACAAGTCGTGGGAATAACATTGTTCTTTTCAATATATCCATTCAATGTTCTATCCAATGTGTCTAGTCCATGACATTTGTTATGAGAATAATGGTGATCTATTCGGTGTTCATTTATCGTAAGAAAAACGGTGTTCTGTTCTGTGTTAAGTTCTCCATCAGAAGTTCAGTAAACAGTTAGTTTAAGCTAGTTTACTTGAAAGATAGTTTTACTTACTTAAGTAAAGTAAGTGGTCGCCAACATGTTAAACTTGTCTAACTAGAAAGGGGGGAAATCCACAGCAACTTATTAAAAAATTTTGTATAAAATTGACTTTTTACACAATATTTGAAAATTTGATCCTGTCATTTTACATATTTTGATTGATATTCATATTTTATTTGTCATTTTTTTTTTCTTTATGGAATTTTTTAAAAAAAAAACGAACTCGTGACATTCTAAACAACTTAGACGCATCTTATCCAGATTTGGCTTTTGCGTATAATAAATACGTATTTACTCGCTCTCACTAACCGTCAAGGAACTAATATCTGATTTGTCGATTATATCTTAATTTATAAATAAGAAAAATTCCGAATAATTATTGAACATAGGGATGAAATTTAGTGGTTATTGTCACTTGACCGATTCTCAAAATGTTCAATATCCATCACTAATATGTTTTGCAACTGACAAACAAAATGTGTGAAATTTATTGAATGTCCACATTCAATGTTAGAAATAACTCCTCAAAAAACATTGATTTTTAAAATTATCCGAGCCCTTTCTCAGAAAATGAAAGTCGAAGAAGGGAAAGCAACACTCTTCTTCGCCGTACAGTTGATTTTTCATTACA
>BMAW01115924.1:82114-168885 GCA_019974015.1 Nephila pilipes | reverse complement strand
ATATATATATATATATATATATATATATATATATATTGTTACCAACGGAATAATAATTTTTTTTATAATTTAATAGAAAATAGATTTATTTCAAAAGGGGAAAAATTAAAAAGTTAATTAGTTTTCCAAATTTAGGAAAATTACATTGCGTTAAAAATAACAAGTGTAAGTTAGTACTCAAATGCAAAAATGTGTTTAAATAATATCAAACATTCTTTCTAACCATAAAGTCACGATAAAAAAAAACGTTTAATGTATGAAAAATAAATTGCTCGTTTAAATCAATATTTAGGGAGTTTCATTAATAATGATCTATCTAGTAAAAATAGACAAGATACTAAATTTAATATTTAAAATTACATAAAATTCGATTTAGAAAGCTCAGTTTTGTTGAATGTTGTGTTTTAAAAAGTATTCATAATATCGAATTAAATTCATTTGCGCTTTACTTTAATAAAATAAAATTTAGAGACAGACTTCAGAAATAATGTTAAATAAGTATACATTTTAATGTCGTAAGCTTCATTAAAATGCAATTTTTACAGTTTTATTAATTATGTTTTAATAGAACACTTTTGTTTACACAAATAACACTTGAATAAGAATTCAATTCTATGTATAAATGATATGGAATCCACACATCTGATTCTAATACCATAATAAAAGTAGTTACTTAATTTGAAGTTTAATTTGAATAACATTTACATTCCTCGTTTCTTATTCTATTTAAGAAAATTTTCATTTAAACATCTTTGAACATTATATAACTTTAAAAACACCTAGACATAAAAATGGCAAACACAAATTTTTAATTAATTAAGTGCTTACTTTTCAATAAATTTAGTAATATCCTTTGCGTCAGTTATTATTATAATAAATTCATTTTGTATATTATTTCTTCATATCCGTTTAATAAAGTTATTACAAAGTTATTGATACACTTAGAGTTGTATCATGAATTATAATTTATTATCCATATATTGAATCTCATAATATATTAATTATAAAAAGGACGTAATTTACTGCAATTCGTAATGTTAAGTCTCCTTAATATTTTTACTCTCTTTAATTTATTTTACTTCAAATTTTGTCCGTTCATTCATAACATATATTAAAAACATATGAAGGATATTATTTTTAATAGCAATTCAAAAAATTAAATTTTCAATAAATTATATTACATCTATTTTTATATAGAATTTGTTTTCAACACAAAAATAGTTAATAAATATTTTGCTCTGAATTTCATTCCTCTCTCATATAACAATTCGTTAAAATTAATATAATTATATTTAGTAAAAAGAATTAAACGCATAACAAGAGAATGAGAGAAAAAAATCATAAGTATATTTATGCAAGTTTTCAAAAATTAAGTATTATATGTCACGAAAAACAAAACAACATTGGAATGTAGAATTATTCTTGAGAAATGCTGCTAAGGTTCCATTTCAGAGTTCGTGTTTATGATTAATTTAAAATTGACTGCTTAATGGATTTGTTTTAGACGTAAAGGTTCCTCAAAATCATTTCTTAATTATTCACAATTAACTTCTATCTAATATATCATTCAACAAAATAAAAAAAAAAATTACAACATTTATCTTGAAATTTTGAAAATTTAATTAACTATTTAATGAAATTATCATTTTGTAAATCTTTCAGTGATGAACAAAGGTATTAAATTTATATATATTCTTTAAAAAATGTGTCAATTAAACTGCATAACGAACCTTAGTTTCATTGATTACGAAGTATTTTTTGCCATTTACTTCACTCTAATTTTAAAGAAAAAGCATTTTCAGTTAATCAAAGTATATTTCCTAATTATTTAAAAATTGGAATTACAAAGTTTTGATAGGATTTTCATCTCTTATTATACTTATTTCATACACGAAACGAAGTTTTTCATATTAAAGTTAGCAAATGAAATAATTTCATACAAATTAACATTCAGAAGTAAAACACAATGGAATATGGTAAATGAAATATGAAAATCATTAATTTTTTAAAAAAAAATACTTAAATCCTCAAAAAAGGAAATATAGAGCTGTCAGAAATATTTATATTGAAAACTTTAACTGAAAGACTTTTTTTCTTTTTATTTCTCCTTTAAAGTTTTTGAAATATACATTTCTCAACCTAGAAATAGTACTCATAAATACATCATATTTGTTAAATATTACAAAACACTCAAATCATGTTTTGTTTTTATTATAATTTTTAACCCTAACCCTAGTTATTGCTTAAAGGTCGTTCAAAAATCTAACAAGAAACTACGAAATATTTATTTATATGAAATTAGACTTACTTTTTACTACACCATACACTTAAGGAATGATTATTTTTTAAATAATTTTAAGAGAATTTCAACAGTCATAGAATTTTAAGTTCGAAAAAAAATATAAATAAATAAATAAACACACGTTGCACAAAAGGGATAGAAAACAAATTATTTTGCATCGAATAAATGATTTTTTATTTCAGGTAAGAAATAAATTTGAATACAATATCTAAAAATTAAAAAAGAAAATTGTTAAGGAAATATTGTTTTGTATAATCATAAACACAAAATGTTTGCTTAGTAAATTTACAAATTCATTTAATCCTATCTGATAAAAAAGATAAAAGCTTCTCAAATATTCAAAAAATAAAACTTTTTCCGCGTTATTAACCTACAGGTTTTACATTGTTCGAAATTAAATTTTATTTACTCTTTAAATATAGGATTAAATGTACAGAAGAGTTTAACTGAAGCATTTTCAAAAGGTCTGTCAACATGCTCAGTTAACAATAAACAAAGCAAGGAAACTATAAAACATCTCAAACCTTGATATCTCAATTTTAAACGAATGATCTTTCTTAGGGTTAGTCCATCCTAAATCCAAAGTCAATAAGAAAGAGAAGAAAAAAGTGACACATCTCCGAGCAGAACTTTAATATAAATATCAAGTCTAGACATGAGCTGTCTGCAAATTGTAATTTTGTAAATCGGCTTGAGAGTAGATATCTGCCATCAACAAATTTCCCCTTGGTAATCTTTGTTTGAAGAAGATGACTTTTGCTTTTTCTTCTTTTTTCTGTCAATGTTATTCAATTACTACAAACGATTCTGTAAATACCAGGCAGTTTTTTTCAGTTAAGCTTTATTAATCCACCAACAATATTTAAATTATTGAAAAGTTTTATCTGGTTATTTAGCACGATATATATATATATATACACTTTGGAAACCTTTTCAAAGAAATTTATTTGGAATACATGCATTTCATGGAGCTATACTTTATAAACGTTGTTGTAAACAATGAATTGAATTTAAAGTAATTCTGAAAAAGAAGTTTTAAATAAAATGATACAAGTATTTAAACCATGAATATATAAAAAATGAATTTTATTCATAATATAATTCTGACCAAAATATTATACAGATATGCATTGAGCTGTACAATCATTTCTCTTTCAATCGAGATAGAAATAAAATTTAACTATCTACCCGTCTTCTGGGATAGGCAACTTACCCCAAAGCTATAAAATTAATTTCAAAATAATTTTCACGACAATTAAAGGATATTTAATGAATTGAGCTTTAAAATGGTTCTCTGATCTAAAGGAGCTTATGTTTTGTGTTAACGAAATATTTATTACTATATGTGACTCTTAAATAAAGATTCTAAATATTCATAATTTTGCAATGAGTAAAAAGATGTATTGAACAAATTGTAATAATGAAGAAACTGAAGATATGAAGTAAATGTGTTTTATTTTCTACAAAAAGTCTTATGCATTGAACGAAGAATAGAAAATTATTTTAAACTAAAAATTCTGAGAAACATAAAATAATTCAAGAAGGTAAATAAGTTTTATTATAACTATTAATTAAGTATTAAATAAATCATTGAGAGAGAAGTTTCGAAGTTAGTGAGAAACGTATACTTTAATGGGTTTTTTTTCTATAATGTAAATTAAAAAATTTTGAAATGATCTTTAAAAGTTGTTTTCTACTTTTATGTACTTTATGATACCTTACCACTCAGATGATTTCAAAAAAAGAAAAACAGCTGATTTTAATCCAAACTTCTCTCTCATTTTTTTTCATTTGAAGAATTCACTTTTTGTCTTCATTACCTTTGCGTTTAGTGTTCGATATATTTCATAATTTTTTTTGTTTAAATTACAACAGATGTTCTGAGACTCTTCTTATGATATAATTTTTTTTTAAGAATTTTTCACAAAGTGGTAAACAGTTTATTACTAAGTAAATAGCTGTCAATAGTCTTATGTGTAATTTTACAAATTCAACTAATAAAAACTGTTTATTATGATATCAAATTCTAAGTGTTTTTACTATATTTAAGTTTTTATATTATTGCTCAGATATTTTTAATTTAAAATAAGACTTTCTAATGTATTTTAGACACTTTTATTCAAGCCACATTCTAAATTAAGGAGAACAACCCATTTCTGCTTTCTGGTTTTAAATCTTTCAAGAAATTAAAAAAGAAAGTTAAATTTTTTTTCAAAACTAAAGCCATATTATTTGAGCATACACTCTGAACCTTTTTGAAAAATAAAGTGAAATATTAAGTTAACATGTATAATCTTAAATTTAACCTTTAATTACCTAAATTACGAATAAAAGTTAAGACATATAATTAAGATATGCAAAACATCTCTTTTTATTTTGTTTAGTTATAATTTTTTTTAAAGAGTCATAAATATATACGTTATTTTCATTACGTATTTAAATAAGTTCAAAAAAAATAATTATTTTTTAAACAAATATAAAACTTCAGAAAAGAATAAGTAAAATAAGAAATTTGTTATGGTTAAATAATTCTGTTTTTCTCGAATATATTGTCCAAAAAAAATTCATTTTTAATTTTATCATATTTGAATATAGTACTTATTTTTAACACCTATTTATTACTTTTAAGGAATCATGCAGTGTTTTACTCTAATACGGGTGTATAGTGACTTAATGCTATTCTCAAAAATTAATAATGAAAATTGTGTCCTAAAATGTTTCTAAGAAACACAAAAATGTAACATTTAACTTAATAAGGAAATACTTTATCTCAGCTATACAAAAAAGATGCAGTCTTATGCAAAATTACGGAAATTTTGTGATAATATGCTAATGCCATTCTTTGTATTTCATTTTCCATTTATTACCATTAGCATGTTGTGGAAGGTTATAGAAAAATGAGCCAGCTCAATTGTAATCCATGTTCCTTTATCGTGTTCCGAAATTGCAAGGTACATCAGCTATAGCCTGTATGCTGCTTCTTAGTGTGATGTAATATAAAAAAATTATCAAATTGTATTCATCGGAATATTAATAAACATAAAACAATATAATTATTTGTATTTATTCAAGTTTATTATTGTGATTTAAATAGTCTGTCTAAAAAGTAACATAACTGATGCAGAAAAAAAAGATATTTACTTTTAATTTATGGCAAATTTATATTTGTCTCCTTCAATATAATCTCCATTTACACTTACAAACCTACTCATTCTTATTTTTCTCTGGTTAAAATCATCTTGCTCCTTATTTTTGGATGAATGTTTCAATGTCTGTGATGTTGTTTTTCTCAACTGGCCCCAAAGACTCAAAACAGGTTCATTTTAGTGCAGATTTTATTTTTTCGATATGGAAATTGTCACAAAGTGATAAATCAGGAAAATATGAAGGATGTTATAGAGTTAATATTAATTTTTTTAGCCATTCACGGAGAGAGCAATGCGCGAAGGAATATTGCTTTGCTGCAGAATTATACCATTTCATACGAGCTTAAAACGTTTTTATTCGTAACTCTTTCTTACTGTTTAATCAAAAATTCTTTATAATACTTCTGGTTGCTAGAGAACATTAAAAAAACAACTCATAAACATCTGACTAAATGGTTTTATTATGCAACTAGAGCATGCTACTTTTCCCAGGGCCGCTCTCTATGAATCAACGTTTGGTCAAAAAATAAAATGGAATTCTGGAATATCCTCCATATTCGCCTGATTTAGCACCCCGTGAATATTTCCTGATCACAAAATTAAAACCTGTGCAAAAAGGAACCATTGTTTAGTCACTTTAGGCTGCTAAGAAAAACTTTTCACAGCTATTAAAATAGTTATCAAAATATGATAACTATATGGACACTTTTATAAATATATTGCTACAATATGTTTATGAATTGTGGACAGTAAAAATGGGTAGATATGTAAATGTCAATGGAGGAAGACAAGCAATAGATTTGACGCTAGTTTTAAGTAAATATTCGATTTTCAGCCAATATTTTTACTTTATAGAAGTATCTCGTATTACATTAAGAGTACTTGCTTTGTAAATATACTTACTTGTTAGCAATGTTTCATTTGCATCCAAAGAACTATTAAGGTAAGCTGAGAAGTTCAGCTGCTGCATTCCTATAAAGATACGATTTGATGCATTTTGCAATCATTTAAAAGATAAAGAATAGGTACAACCATGCTAGTATTTGACAATGGGTAGCGTATATCATATATATATAGATTAGTGCTCTTTTTCAGGTAACTATTAAAACAAAGGTGCTACTGCAATATATATATATATATTATGATTTGCATACTCCAAGTACTCTGTTTCTATGGCAAAATTGCGAGATCAATTGTAAACGATGAATCAGTTTATCGATTTGAAACTCATTGCTAAATGCCTCGCAATGTTGAATTCTCAGTAGCTCAAACCTGAATTTGATATATAAAAGGGGAAGAAAGGAAGATTTTGCAAATTTCTAAGCACATGAAATGCAGAATATGTACAAAATAATATCTTGTGGCGACATGACACATCTACAGCAAAGAAGAGAACATGTCGATCGTTTTTGCCGAGCTGTACGCTATTACGAGCTGCTTCTTATCAAAAAAATGTCTGCCCGTCAAATTACCAATAATCTAGCAATTCCAAAATCCATACCTGCAAGTCACAGTCACTTACAAAGAAGATAATTTCATGTTTATCGTAGTATGAAATGAACAGCAATCATCACAAAGAGAAGGAACTACTTTGAGATAAGAAAGAAGAAACTACTTTGAGATAAGAAACGAATGAATTAAAAAGATAAATATTTGTTTCCTACAGCGATGAAAACCATTAAAATGTCATAGTTTAGACAGTTAGACCTATTAATGGCACGATTTCAGGTGCAAACCTTGCTCTGTCTTTATTCAGCAATAAGGAAGTGTCTGTGTCATGGTGTAGGGCGCATTTTTTGTTTCAATGGCCCAATTAATATATGCTTCTTTTGCGATTATCAATGTTCAGAAGATAATTTAAACATGCTTCAAAATTCATTTGTTTTTCTCTGAATATCTCTGCGATAGGATAACTGGATATTTCAATAATTATAAGCTTTGATCCACACCTCTACGTCTACCGAAACATGTCTTTAACAGCATTAAATTACCATTACTTCCTGCTATTAGCCCGGAAATTAACCTAATGGTGATTCTTCGGAGGGAGGGAGCATGAAATGTATATGCTGATAGACTCTAATTTTGAATAGTGTACAGTTTAGGCCACAAATAATTCAGAGTTGATACTCTTTAAAACCAGATTTGCTGCAAATCTTAGATCAAAACAGGGCTGGTAAAGTATTCAAATCAATTAGAAGAAACGGTATTAAAAATTGAACTATAATGGATAAAACCCTCCATATATTTTTGGGACAGTTGTATTTATCCTTTCAAATTTATCCACGAAATTTTTTGAAAATTTTATGATGTATTAGTACTGTAATAAGTTGCTATTGTGTTTTTTCTATGCTAATTACTTTTCTTTGTTCAATAAGCTTTAATTAAGTTACTATGTCGACCAAATTATCTGTCCATATATTTATGAGACGCGCATTATTTCGTACTCTGGAGCATGCTCTTGATAATGAAATAAACACCATGCAATATTTAACATCAATCATGCGAACTCAGCATACATGAGATTTAATCACAACATCAAACAAAATATGCAAAATAATAATAATAAGATCACAGGTTGATCACATTTCTTCTGAGTATTATTTTCATCAAACAGCTATATTTCTGTGAATGTTTAGTAAATCATTTATAATCACTAATTCGTATTTTTAGATTCTTAAAATTCTTTTTTATCATTCATCCTCATTTCTAAAATAATTTGGGATTTGTTGAGTAATAGCAAATTAATTCTTCCTTCAGATATTTCCCAATTATATATTCCCACAAAGATAATCGATATATTTTCGAGTATTGAAAATAATTATTTTTCACCAATAATAAACTATTTCATTCTCAGAAAAAAAATTAGTATTTCTTACGTATCTTTAAGGAATTAATTTCCGCATAAAATTTGCACGTAATAATTACAGAAAAACTTGTTTGTATTAAACTCAACAATTATTATTTAATTGAATAATGTTCACTTGATTATATATCACGATTATTGTATTCTAAGCTATTGCAATTAAAATTATAAAAAATATTTTTTTTAATATTTCTTCAACTTTGCTTGGTAAATACCTTATTAACTGCGTACTATATGTTGTATATTGAGTTATTTAGTCATAAATGCATTTTATAGCTTTTGAATAACATATATAGAAATCTTTGCAAGAACGATAAATATTCACTCTTAAATTTATTTTTAATTAATGAAACTTTTATATAAAAACGTCTAAATAGAAATTGAAGGGAAAGTATAGTAAACGTACTAAAATAAAGGCTAACAAACAGTAATCAATTTCATTAATGAATTAAGAACCAAGTTGAGCTAAGAGAAGCGAATATGTAATTTACTATTTTCTTTCTCAAAAGCACAAATGTCGTTTCTGCTAAAAATGAAGCATATAGTCTAGAAATAAGTATTTCTTATATTCCATTGTTCATTCCAATTTCTAAATACCTATCTGCAATTGAAATTTAACAATTTCTGAAAATCCAGAAAAGAAGTGCCCAAAGATAATACTTTATTTAAATTGTTCATCAGAATAATTAACGTTTTGATTAAGAATAGAGAAATTATAAAAAAAAAAATAAAAGTATGTAATTAAATTAGGATTGCACTTTTTTTGCGTAATACTTTTGATACCTGGATTCATGCTAGCCTAGCTCAGAGATATTTCTATTTGGTTATATTAGAATAAATTAAAGTAATTTAAATTAATTTAGAAAGATTATTATTCAATGTAATTGCTGTAAGTTAATAAGGGTTCGTTTAAGACAATGATAATAACATGTGTATTGGAATTAATAAGAAACGTAACGCAGTTGTAGATTTTAACAAAAAAAAAAGATAAAATTTGAAACCGTAGATTTAATTGAAATTTAAATTATCTGTTACATAATTGATACATTTCTAAAAACATAACATGTAGTTGATTTCATTTCTATCAATATTTTTGTTCGTATATATATATATATATATATTGTTATGAGTTTCAGTGTTTATTTTCTCAAAACAAAATACATTACATAGCAGAGAATGTATATGAATAATTTCCAATACAATTTAGTGCGCAGAATCAAATCAAATCAACTGTAGTTACTAAAAGATCGATAAAATAGAAAGATTAATAATCACAGAAGGAGTACAAAATGTGGGAAGAGATAACATTTGTTTTCATAGCGTAAATAGAATGAACCTATAAGTAGCTTTAATGGTTACTTGTCGTAAGATTTTAATCTGTTTAAGCCGTAAGAGTTTTGATGCATCAGAATGTTCAGCTTTTGTAATACATCTGTAAATAATTAGAAAGTTGTGTAATGGTGTTATACACTTCATTTTATCAACAATCTTAATTAATTTACAATGAAATGTGTGTCATGAGAGTGAAAATTAAAGTCATGGTTATTGAAAGTAAATTTTATTCAATTAATTATTAGTTACAATACATAATCACTTTATAGAGAGTTAACTATAACTTAAAAAATTGTTTTCCGTCGTTTTATATAAATCTAGCTTATATTAATAAACATTTCTAGTTACAGACTGCCTTTTACATTTCGCATGTATGAGTTGAATCCTTACATTAATTTTCATGAATATTCTATGAGTATGTATCATGCCAACTGCTACATATTCAGGCAATGCGAAGATTAAGTCTTTTCTATTCAAATATTTGGTACTAACGTAATGAGCTCGAAATTGAATAATTTTCCATTAATATAATAAATTATTCGAAAAATTACAATTGCATTTACAAGCATTAGTATTTATAATTAACTGGTTTATTATCTATGAACTGTGTAAATTACTAATTTAAAGCTAAATGTTCTTTAAATGAAAACTAATGATTGTAAATTACTACATAAAGTACAATATTTTTCAAAAGCTCCTAAAATACCCTTTATATAAAACTTGATATTTGCATGTTAATAAACAGTAAATATTGCAATTTAAAATGAATTCAAAATCTATCTTTTTTATTAAACAAAAAAAGAAACGGAGTGTTATAATTAATAACATGCTTAACCGTTAAAGAGAATTTATATGAAAATCTTATTTGATCTTGAAAATCTTAATACAATATTTAAAGGAATCATTATAAATTCTACTTAAGACATTAGTTAAATCTCAAAATTATCTGTAAAATCAAAACTTGAAATTTGTTACATTATTAAGAACAATATTTTTACTTGTAATTTGTTGAATTATTAGCCTATACTGAGAAATAAAATGTAATATTACATCAAATAGAAAAAGTTTTCTGATGTTGTAATCTGATTTTAAGTTTAAATGGACAAAAGGATAAAGAATGGCTTTGGACAATAATAAATATTTTAAAATAGCTCTTAATATTATGGCACTTCTCGTAAAAATATTAAGGAAGTTGAAGACAAAATAATCCTTTATTTAATCCTTTTTGCGATATTTTTTTCGAATTTAATCCCATAATGGATTGGAAGTTATTTTTTTAAAAGTCAATGGAATGAATAATAACATTATTCCAATTCACGATTTGAAAAAAAAAATGGAAAAGAAAGAAAGAAGCATGATTTTATCCACATTTTGAAAGAAAATACAGTTTTCCCCACCTTTTTAAACAAGGTGATTGAAATAAAAAAAAACTTGTAATGCCCATTTTAGTGGGAACATATTATAGTATTCTTCTCAATCACATACTGTAAAAAATATTAAGCATATTAAACGTTAACTAACTATGTCAGAATTTGGTAAAAATCTAACTATAGTTCTACCTTCAAAAATAAGTAATTATAAAATTTATTTTGTTAAAAAAATTATTCAATAGATAAAACTTTGATTAATGAAGTCAGAAGATTTTGGTAAAACTCAAACAATACATCCTTCTTAAAGAATAAGGAATTGTCAAACTTAATTTGTAAAAATTATTAAATAGATTAAACTTTTACTAATGATGTCAAAAATATTTCGAAAAATTCTAACAATACATATCTCATCGATTATACCCCCCTCCCAACATTCATTCACTTAAGAGGACTTCATATTTCTCCCTGATTCTATAAAATAATTTCAACTCTCGTTTACTCTTTGTTTGCATGAATCAAGGCATTTCTTCAAACGCATGAATTTTATATAAAAATGTATAATTATGTTGGATGTATTTTCTGCTATACACTAAATTTTATTTGTTAATTTAATTTTAAATTTCTGTTTATTATTAATCACAATTTCTATATTTAACTCAACGTACAGACAACAATATTTTCAACGTTTTTACTGTTTAACTCAACATACGAATTTAAAATTACATCTAAATTTCAGTTTTAAAAAAAAATTCAAAAATTGGGGGTAGGAATGTATTTAAAAGATTTTTATGGTTAAAGTTTTTTATGTTTTTTATGGTTATTATGGATTTTTATGGTAATACACAATTTCATATTTTAACATCGGTCATAATTTCCCTTATAATTTGAAGATTGATTTTCTTTTCTTCGTGAGTGTTTGTAAAATATCGTGTGCGTATTCGGGATTTTAGAGCTTAGGAAAAGATCTTTGATCTAATGCGTAATAAAGAATTAAAAATAATAACAAGCATGGGAAACAAAAATATATAAACTCAATAAATTATTATTAAATTTATAGAATGAAGGAATTTTAATGGAATAAAGGGAGACAAAAATATACCATTATGTAATTTGTATTATTACATAAATTATTTAAAGGATATTTTGAATTTTTTTAGCTTAAGTTTTGATTGGAATTTTATGTCTTATGCTGAAAATATGTATGAAAATTATAAAAAGAAACAAAAAACATAATTCATAAGAAATGCTCTCAAAATTCTATAACGCAGTTTAGAACAACAAGGTAGAAAATATTGTAATTCTTGGATTTGTTATTTGACACAATTGTACAGATTACAGATTGTACGATAGAAGTGAAAACTGATTTTTAAATACATTTCTAGAATTTTTGTGTGTTTGAAATGAGATTTAACCTTTATGGCTAGAAAAATAATCCAGCTAAATGATGATGGTAACATTCGAAGCTTCATAACCAAATATTTAGAAATTTTCCAAAATTTTGTTTCGATTTATCGCTAAATAACCAAACAATATTAATTAAATTAGATTTACTGTTATATTTAAGGTAACTTAATTTCTTTCCGAAGAATTTACTATTTTAATTTTTAAAAATTTTTCTTGTATAATACTATATGTATCAAGAAGCATTGTTAACTTAAATGATACGATATACTCAAAAATTTGAAGTAAGAAGAGTTCTTGAAAAATAATCACAATACAATGTATATAAAATGTTAAAAGGTTTATACAGCTGATAAATGTGTAACATTTCAAAGTCATTGAACATTCAGTTCCATAATTTGAAAAAATATCCCCATGGCACCTATAAAGTTCGCAACGGGATGCAAAAAATGCTTTGTAGATTGAGGGTATATCTATGGAAAATATGTACTATAACGATGACTAATCAGTATTACAATATAGTAGATGATCCCTGATAAAATATTTTCCCCCTAATATGAGAATAATTTGGCTAAATAAATATAGTGGTTTGTTGTGAACTAGATGCAAATTACCTAATTAATTATGCTGCAAAACGTAAGTTAATAAATTCAATAATATATATTTAACTTTCTACATATTTTCATATATTACACAGTGGAAACTTGAATATATATTATTTGATGTTAACTTTGTTTTACCTTTTCAACAATAGACTTACCACCAAAACTGCCCTATGTATAAATACCAAGGTTTTTTTTTTCTTTGTTTGAATAGTCTTACCACAAAATTTATTTTTGTGTGCAGTCATTATTTGGATATTGAAGATTTTCTGAAATCAGACACAAATCTTCTACCAAATTCTGTAACAAAGTTTTACTTAAATTTTGATGCATGAGATGTTGTAACTTGATCTACTCGAGGGCCTTTCTTTAACTGACTTTAGCTTCGGATTTTATGCTTCAAATTCCAACTCCTCTCAAATCAAATGAAACATGATTGCGCAAATTAGGTAAACGTTAAAATTGTAGAGGATAGATTTAAAAAAAATCATACAAAAACGACGGAGAATTGTATGTAAATGGAATAATGAAAATAATAGTGATTATCGGAAGTTTAGATATGATATCAATTGTGGTTTAACAAATGATTATCAACAGCAGTCGAAATATAATTAAGAATCCAATTAAGAGTATTTTCATATAGAAGGAAATCAGGTTTCCCTCTCGAAATCTTCAACCTTAGTTATAGTTCCTGTTCAAACCCGAGAGAATCAGTAAGCTAAAATTTAATTATTTTTTAAACTAGTTTTTATAGGCACATTAAGGGTCAGTAGTTAAAGATGGAGACTACATGGTATTCAAAACAGAGTCAAATAGAAGGAATAAATTTATTTCTAATGTCTCGTTTCCTAATTGCGTAAATTTCAATTAATTTGACTTCATTAAGTAAATAATCAAATGAGAAATAATTATTTTGGGAAAAAAGGGAGGCGTCTCAAAAATAGAAAAATTTGAAATCAATTAAAGATAACTGAAAATTATATTAAATTGAAAATGGAGGTTAATGGAAAGGAACACATTAAAATAAATTAATGTTAATTTAAAATAATAATTACAATTTACGTAGGAAAAAAATTATGTTAAATTTAAATTTCTTGTTGGAAAAATATCTCAGCGCACATTACGGACGTACCATATTTGATAACTGTGACTCACTTAGAACTTGGAACAGATTTAAAAAATATGATCACGCACGCATGTAAAATATTTTTTACAGTGGTATATTGAAAATATATTCGTTAGTCATAAATTGTATTTAAATCACTTATGTATAAAAAATAAATGAAAGAGAAATTTGTATTTTTAATGAAAAAATTAAATATGTAATTTTAAAAGATTCATTATAATATTTGTTTTGTAACAAAACAGGAAATTTTATTCGAAGTAAATCGATATTGAGAATAATATAGTAGCAATAAATTTACAGTAATTGTGTTAATTCAATTTATATAACTTCAAAAAAATCATATTTTTTCTCAAAAATGTACATGCAAGTCAATCCTTGCAGAAATAAATGATTTTCTTTAAGATTATCAGTTGATCATGCGATTTTCAACAACAACATTGCAGCACAAAAAAGCAGGTGTACACAAGTAGAGTAGCCAAAACACATCGAGAAAAAGAGACTAATTTGAAACAATGGAACACATACACTTTACCGAAATACTTTTGTAAAAATAAATTTTAAAATAAAATAATTATAATCATTAAATAGCATTTTTAAAACTGTCATTATGTTGGAATAAAATAAAAAGGAAAACAGAATGTATTATGTCTGTTTCTTGAAATGGCATAATCGAATAACAGTTTTACTATCGATAAATATTTACAACTTCAAATTATTTTTGTGACTTTCTAAAAAAAATAAAAAAAGTATCGTCAAATGAAAAAAAATAATTCTAAAATAACAATTAATTAAAAAAAATTATGTTCCATATAACAGTTTAATTATAATTTCCTAATCCCTCCAAACACAAATTTTTTAAACAAAGCTATCATTATCAAAACTGTTTTTGAAACTATAACTTATTACATTCATTTTTTTATATAGATATTTTGAAATATTACCAACCTTTTTACCACTTCAACTATTTTAAAAGATATATAACTGCACCCCACATGTTGTTTTGAACTATAGATTTCTTTTTCTAAACATCAAACATATGCAATGTAGAAAAGTGTAATGTAATTTCGATTGTTATAAAATTTAATCCAAAGAAATCCTAATCATGATTGAGTTTTATATATACCCCAAGTATATGCGTTTTTACTTAAATATTAGATTTATGAAAAAAAATATTTGTTAAATGCTAAATTTCGATTTTAAAAGTAAATTGGATTTTACATTCCTAAAAAAATAGAGAAAAGATTCATTGATAATTTCTGCAATTTATCAATCCAATAGTCCTTTCCTGGTTTATGGAAAAATATTTTGAACTATATATCCCGTACTAATGAAAATAAATTTGCATAACTATTTCAAAAACAAAAATAAATAAATAATAAAGGTACATTTATAGCAACACATTTAAGCGGACAACACATACATGACAGTAAGCAAACAATACACAAAGCGATAAAAAAGTTTTCAAACTCTACTTACCATCCGTCGTGAAGCTCGAATTCTCAGTCGAAGTCGTCAAAGCATTGGTTTTTTTCACAAGCATCAATGAATACAGTAGTATAAGGGACAATTTCATCGTATTCCTTCTCACATTCTTCATTTTTTCTTTTCTGATATCTTCCTTGAAGGGTAAGTCCTCACGATTCTCTGTCATACCTCGAACTTTACCGAAAGTCTCTTAAAAGATAATTAACCGTTCAAGAACAGTCAATCAGTAAAAAATCCAAATATTTTTACATGTTCTAAAGTCGAGATGTTCAAGAAAAACCAAGATCCAAATTTTCGATCCAACGAAATTATGGAAAATATAAGTCGGAGAAGAGTCTTCTACTTTGTGGAAAAAACGAGTAGAAAAAACGATGCAGGCTCAACGAGATGACTAGAGAAACTGTGGAACAGTCGGGTAAGGGCCGTCCCAGTTACCCGAAGCGGCCGTCAGAGCGTTTGTTCACGTGATGCTGACGTCAACTCCAACTGGAGCTACCCGAAATCTCTGGGAGGATACCTGCGCACTTTTTAAAGGGGATGAAAAAAGTTTTAAAGAAAGCGAATCGAAATTCTGAGGATCAGTTTATGCTTTTCAATGATGACAAATAAATCTACAAACATATTTATCACTATTTGGCACTACAAACATATTTATCGCTACTGGGCACTTGTTTTTTTTAAAAATTTGTAAAAATTATGTTTTTCGTAAAAAAAAAAATAAATTACAGTTTTGCTTTCTGTAGAGTAGACGAAATATAAGAGGCCACTGAAATAAAGAAGGATTTGAGAAAGTCACAACTCATTAATTAATATTTTTTTCTTTTTAAATAGCTGTTGAGCATCTCCTGGGTTTTAAAATTTCTATGTATTACGTCCAATAACATGCAGAACTCTTTCGGTTTTCCAATTCCAGTGGAAAATCAATTATTGAAACTCAGAGAAAACACCGAACGAATTTTAACATCAGAGCCTCTTCCGAATAATTTTATCTTATCGATAATATGTTTCAATATCTAATCACCAGATTTGAATAAATTGGTGCACGCAGCGATCTTCCATAAAAAAAAAGGATTCTAAAAGTCTAAATTAGATAGCTGTATTTTTATTGGGTTTCTTCTACTCACATTGTTACTTTGTCTGGAACAAAACTTTAAAAGCTTTGTTCCTACAATTCAAAGCACTGAATTGAGCTAAAATTTTCTATGCGTGATATAACGATATACGATAATTTAATTATAATTAATAAAAACTTATTAATTAAAATTTATTATTTAATTAATTAAATTTTACTCATAATTTCAATTGTTGAGTAAATTCAATTTGACTCAACGTTTCTTTTTGCTCTTAAAATTTAAAATATAAAATTTATGTCATGCAAATTGTAAAATTGGTAAGAAAATCCATGTTTAAAAAACTCGTTCTTTACCAGTGTTATTTTATCGTCAATTCTTCGGTGACCACATCCTATATATAATTTAGAATTTTGTATTAAATTTTTAAATTATATGATTTTAAGATTAAAATTGTTTTTTCTCAATTTTCTATTTAAAGCTAGAACATTTGTAATCTGTTTGTATATAGTAAATGTGAGTGACAACGACTATTAAGAATAATGTGGCTAAGTTGTGCCAAACATGTGTCTAAACTGTTGTCTAGACAGAAAAAAATAATTATAAAGGAAAAAAAAATTCGTTGACAAGAAAGGTTGAAATAGAGAGGGATTGCTATGGTATACCCGGGAGCATCATCTGTATTTACAAACGATAGTTACAGTAAACCCCATAGGAAAGAAAAAATCACTAGGGTACCTCAGGGAGATACCTGAATTTACCTAAAGAATGTCAACCCTCAAAGACTTGTTAATCTGAAATTCAATTACTTCAAACCACAACGTAAATTATAAAGGAAAAAAATATATCTTAAATACAACTGGGCATTAGAACTCTCATATTATTCAGAAGGGAGAACTTTAAGAAACTTAGAAGGTCTCTATGTGTCATTTGAGTGATATATACTCAGGATATTCAAAATGATTCATCTGATTTCAAAATTCTATGTTTTCAAAAATAAATTACTAAGGATAATAAATAACCATGAAGGAAAAAGAAAACCGTGGAAGATATTATTGTGAAAAATAAATGGCTCTCATGTGTTCTTCGGGATGCTATTTCTCGAAAGCAGTTTCAGAAGATCGTAAGCTGTTTTACTTCGCAGTTGGTTCGGTCACAGTGGACCAGATGACTCAATGTTACACAGCTGGCCACCTAAATCACGTTACATGGCCCCATACGATTTATTTATTTTTTTGGTTTGTAAAAAAACGAAGTCTATACGCCATCATTATCCACACATTTATTTGAACTAAAACAACGGACTTCTGCACATATACACTCAATCAAAACTGACACTTTACAATATGTTTGTCAGGAATTTACTTATCGAATTGAAATTATACGTGTAATTGAAGGAAGTTAAATCGAATACTTGTACAAATTCTGTACTTTCCTGTTCCATTTATATATTACTTATCATTATGTGTTGTTTATTTATGAAAATATGGAATTTTGAAATTGAATAAACCATTTTGAATAACCCTGTATATTCACTATTATTTTAAATTACGTAATCTACCATCATATACCTCATTACATGTGTCTTATGCGTATTTTGTTCAATGCATAAAAAGAAATTAAAAGTAAATAATATCTTTATTCTATAATATTTACGGTTAATATGTTGTTTATTGATATTTCTGTATTTACCCATGTACAAGAATATATTCGTAAACAGCTAATAAAATTTCAATAATTTTTTTTTATCTTTACTGTTTAATATTCATTAAACAGCTCGCACATATTATCCAAATTAACTTGAAAAAAAAGCTCTTAGAACTGAAATATCTATCAAATTTAAGTATATTAATATTCATTATTCTAAAATTCTATACAGCGAGTATAGAAAGTATTTATGCAAAAGAGCTATTGTGAAAAAAGCTATTGTTATATATAATGTGTATATTAATTTATTCAAAAATTATACCTAATAAAATACTGTTTCTCAAATATTAAAAAAGGGCAAAATACTGAATGAATTTTGAATTTTTTTTTCAAATATTTAGAAAATTAAAGCTTATTGAATTGAGGCTTGAAAAAAAGCATTCGTACACTGAAAGAAATGCACATTTTTGGAAGTACTTTTTTATTGGATCAGTGAGTTTTTTTGTTGATAAATGTAATCTCTCATTTTGTGGTATATATAGGATGACATATTGGAATTAAAATTTAAAAGACAATTCAGAATTTTTGAAATGGGTCGTGAATCTAAAGAAATCTCTTATACTGAAAGAGGAAGTAGTGAATAAAGATTGGTAAAAACGCTAAAACATATAAAGAAATTTCATTATTAAGCTAGTAGCCCTCGCTCAACATTGCAGTAATTATTTAAAGACTTAAGATTTCTGAAATATTACAATACGTTCCTCTCTCAGGTTAACACTCTCTACATACTTCTATCGACGGACTATTTCTCACCCGTTCGTTCAAAAGGCTCCTAAGCTTACAGCAGAGTTAAAAAAACGGAGGAATAGCGGTATCTGTAGATATGTAAGCCGCAAGAAGCCGAGCTTTATGAAAAAAAATTATAAATAAGTGGAATCGGAAGATGTCATTATACTTCATTATAAATTACGCAAACGAAAGATCAGAATTCAGGAAAACATTATTTTTTTAAGTTCAGTGTAAGTTTAATCTTTTTGGATCATACAGCACATGGATGATGAGGAGAAAACGAAATTTGTAAATGCATTCAAGGAATTTACATCCAATAATGAAATATGGATGTGAAAGTATCCTTGTTTTGAATTGTATGAGTACTCCAGGAATTAGTAATTTAGTCTCTACTGACGTATTTATTAGCCACAAAATTTATGGAGACGTTTTAAAAAATAATTTAGTTTTGGGCGACTAAAATGTGTTTTCGTGATCGTTATATTTGTCCGTATGATATTGTTCCCAAGTGTACACTTCAAATATGTAGCTATAATTTTCATGTAACACAATTTAGTTTATGAATTTTGATACTCAGTCACCAAATATTAATTCCATAGAACATGTATGGAAAATTCTTCAAACGAGGTTGGTTCAAAAAGTATTTGCTTTGTAAATAAAAAATGGCTTTATTAAGTTAAATTATTGTTATCATTGGGGGCTGCCGTCATTTTTAATTTTTAGGAGTTTTAAGGAGTCGAAACAAATTTGACATATATTTATAGGTTAGTTTTGATTGTTAATAATTTTATGCCGAATCAAAATTCCTTAGCTGCCGTATTGCATTGTCATCGTCGATGATAAAAAAAAAATAATAGTTACATTCCAGAAATGGAGCAACAAGCAGAACATCGGGTTATTTCAGGTGAATCTGCTCCAAATAACGCGAAGATGATCTCATTGGCCGGAAAAAATCACTGTGAGGCAGAAGAATTTTAGAGATGCGAAAGGCATCACGATCTAGAATATGAGTAACTCAGGCTTAGATAGCTGTCTGGTGAGTCATGATACTTACAAAAAGCGAACAATTTTGATGCTAGGAGCACCATCTGTGGGAACTCTAAGGGCTTATTGATCCACCCTCGTGAGTAGATTTTAGAATTCAGTGGATTTCTAATAAACAAGACTTAAGAAATCTTCTTTTAACATGATTGAGTCTATCTTTCAAGTTCCGAGACATCAAATTAGCTTGAATTTATGCGAAGAAGACTCAGAACAATTATTTTGATTAACAAGAGACAATGCATTTCGTGACTTTTAAATTACCAGATGACGATGTGGGCACATGAACTGGTATTCTATTCTGCACATCTGCACTAATTCAAATTCATAAATTTACATAACATTTCCTACAGATATGTAGGATTAATATTTCATATAAACGAATCTCTAAAATATTTTAACACAATAGTGGTCCCTCACCATTAGGTGCATCAAAGATCGTCTCGCATCTGTAAGATATACGATTTACTCTTTACTATTTGATGTAACTTACTTCTCGTTTTAGTGTAAATAAGTGCACTAAGCTTGGAAGAAAACATCTAACTTACAATGAAACATTTATTTATTATATATTAGAAATGCTATGTGTCTGAAATTGTGTATGAGTCATGTACTGCACCAATTAGTTATTGCGAAAATTGAAAAATGCATATATCTGATACATCTCATATGACTATGGTATTTTTAATTGTTTCATGAATTTTCATGCAACTCTTTTGAATACTGTGGAGAACAATTTTGTAGCAAAGGCTGTTTCCTAGTAAATTCGTCTAAAATCAGTTTTCTTTTGGTTGAGTTATTGATTTAGTGTTTACTAATGTTACACTTTGAAGCAGCACGTGAGTCATCGTTGACGGGTCTTGTAATTTTGAAATAGGATCAAGTGAAAGAGACACCTGAGCTGACATTTCACGGTTCAAACCTCCATAAACTTCCAACATGAATAATTTTCCTTAAAATTAAACCTATGCGTTTTAAGTGACTGCGGTAGCCTAATGGTCATAATCGAGAAATTGTGGAGAGTGTTGTTTCCGTAGAGTCATGGACTGCAATCCTGATTTAATTGAGACAAGCCTTGTAGTTGGAGTGATTTACGTTAAATCTATTGAGGCTCAAGTCCTCACATGGAGTAGTACGGAAGTTTGGAAAAGGATTTACTGGTTGAGATGTCTTCTGCACCAATTGAATATTGCTTAAAAGCACAAGATCAGACAAAAATATCCATCGTATTACTTCTAAGTGCTTCATTTATTCAATCAATTTAAGGCCTCTTAAAATTCATCTGCTTACACTTCAGGATATGCGTACTACAGTTTAAAAACCACTGTCAAGTTATAAAAACGTAAAGACATATGTCCACAAAATTTAACTTAATTATAACAGTAATATATTTCTATACAACTCCCAAGTACTCTTCTCTGAGTTAAATAGAACCAAGAAGATTCTTCCAATAAGATATATCAGGTTCAGGTACAATACATCAAGTTTCAGGAAGATCCATTTCATTTGCATAAATACAAGATTTGCATGTACCTCGTAGCAGAAAATCCATAACCTAAAATCATTTTCTCTCAATTGATTTATCCTCAAAAATTTTATAAGTTTCTTTGCCAAGGAAGACCAGAGATCTGCAAACTTGATGCCCAAACCCACTGAGTGAACTCTAAACTCACAATGTGCATGGTAAGAATTCAAAAGGAATTAATTAAGAAGTATTTTTAAACTTCAAATTATGCATTTGTATTATATATTTTGTTTACTTTCGTTTACGTTTGTCTTAACTTTTACTCCAGTTCGTTGTTGTCTCAAGAAAATGGTCAAGAAATTATTGAAATTCATATAATGTTAGATGTAATATATATTATCTTAATCGTAATAATGAGTTATCCTTTTATGACACATTCATCATTTCGAAAACTGTAAATACAGCTATAAGTCATGCCTTTTTTATTTGTATGACAACCACTTTTTATGTGTTATTCAGTTTACTTTTACGTTAAGATGGCCGGCGGAGAAGCTTCTTTTGTAGCTCCTAAGAGGGTTCGAAGTGTTATTTGAAGCCCGTGTATTGATTTATGACCCTAAAAGAAGATGGATGCTTTCATACCAGGGTGCCATTAAAATTGATTGATTGATCTCAATTTTACTCATAAGACATTTAATATATATAAAGATATAGGTTTATTCAGAGAAATTCAGTTAGTCAAAACATTAAATTTATTATTCTGTGAGCTTTTGTATAAAGTTGGAGAAGAATTTATGTATTTCGGACATTTATACAAAATGAAATGTGGTCGAAGTGAAATCCCTTATTGCGTTTTTAGTTAGGTTTAATCAGAGAAATTAAATCTAACATATTATTTTAATATCTTGGTAAAAACAGAGATGAGTGTTTATATGCATTTGGTGTATTTAAGAGAAATCTAATTTGATTAAGACATAATAATTAGTAAAGTGTAAATTTAATTTCCAGTAAATAAAAACAAATTTGATGTATTTTAAATGCCTGTTCTTACTATGATTGTATACAAAATTCATTTTAAATTATAATATTAATACTTCAATATATGTCATATAATTTTATAAGTTTAAAGCAATATGCAATAATATAATTCATCATTTTCTAATTCGGAAAAAAATTGAATTTTTGAGTAATGTTTAATCAATAAAATTATACATACATATTTTGCTTTGATTAGAGAGTCCGCAATAACTGAATAGTCAGGATCAAGAATTTATGGGAAGTGTTGTTCCTGACTAGTCATCAGTTCGAATCTGGAAAATCTCCCCCATGTATCTCAATTGGTATAAGTTAAATCAATTGAGGTCAAAAACAGTGGTATGTAAATTAGGAGAATGGATATACCAAGGAACAACTAGTGATATCATTCCTTGACATTGGAATTTCTGATTTTGGCAAACAGGGGAGACGCACCCAAAGGATATCGTTGTGATCTTTTAATATTTTCGAACCTCCTTCCTGACATTTTTTTTATCAATTTTCAATTTTCAAACGTCTTACATTCTTTAACGCAGCTTTACATTGTTTAACGCAGCGTAGCCACATCTGGCATGAATAATAATCATTTTTTTCAATAATAACATTAATTAGCATTCAAGAATGAATTTTATCTATGTTCATACTTAAATTTTATTAATAATGCTATGAGTGTATTATTTAAAGCTACATGTATATATACAGGGGGTGGACAAAAATATGGAAACACCTTGTAAAATGAATGTTTGAAAAGAAAGATTGATTTTAATGAAATATGTAGGTGGCGCTGGCGTTTTTGACTACTAACGCCACCTATACAACTTCGTAAATATGCTAAACAGTTCAGTTGTTGTCGGAGTACTGTTATGTGAGGTTGTCATTGCATTATGTCAGAGTTAACAGACTTCGAACGTGGGCAAATTGTTGGAGCACGTATGGTAGGTGCTTCCGTAAGCAAGGTAGCCGAGGTGTTTAGTGTTTCAAGAGGTACTGTATCGAAGATTTATTCCGCATATTTGAAAAGCGGAAAAACATCATCTGCTAAATCACAGCGCGGACGAAAGTGTGTGCTGAGTGATCGTGACAAACGATCATTAAGGGCAATTGTGACGAAAAATAAGAAGACCACAGCTGCAAAAGTTACTGCTGAAATGAATGTTGTGTTACAGAACCCTGTGAGTACCAAAACAATTAGAAGGGAGCTTCATAAACAAGGAATTTCTGGCCGTGCTGCAATTGAGAAGCCACTCATCAGTGATGCTAATGCCCGTAACAGGAAAAGGTGGTGTTTAAGTCATAAAGCCTGGACTATAGGGCAGTGGAAGCGTGTAATATGGTCTGACGAGTCTTCTTTCACATTGTTTCCCCCTTCTGGCCGAGTTTACGTCTGGAGAACGCCATCTCAAGCCTATAATACAGACTGCTTGTTGCCAAGAGTGAAACATGGCGGGGGTTCTTTTATGGTTTGGGCAGCCATATCGTGGTTCTCTGCTGGCCCCATGATAACTGTGTCAGGGCACATGACTGCCAAGACTTATGTGAACATTTTTTCAGATCAAGTTCATCCCATGGTACAAACTTTGTTCCCCGATGGTGATGGTGTCTTCCAAGACGACAAAGCCCCTGTTCACACAGCTCACATTGTCCAGGACTGGTTTTCTGAGCACGAGGAGGATTTGTCCCATCTCCCCTGGCCACCACAGTCACCAGACCTGAATATTATCGAACCTTTGTGGTCTACATTGGAACGGAAAGTGCGTTCTCGTTATCCACCGCCAACATCGTTATCTGAACTTGCCACCGTTTTGCAGGAAGAATGGTATAATATTCCCTTGGCACACATACAGGAACTGTATTTATCCATTCCGAGAAGACTGCAAGCTGTTTTGGATGCCAACGGGTTTCCTACACCATATTAAGCAAAGAAACATGTTTTTTAAAAGGTGTTTCCATATTTTTGTCCAACCCCTGTATATATATATATATATATTTATTTATATATGTTTATATATATGTATACATATATACACAAACACATGCATATTTATATGTATATGTATATATATATATAAATATATGTATATATATATATGTATACATATATATTCACAAACACACACACACACACTCACACACATATATATATATATAATATACAGATACATATATATATAATAAAAAAACGAAGCTCCAAGTAGGGGTTTCCGGAATGTAATGAAATTCCGTATGCAAAGATATATGGACCAAATATGCAAATTAAGAAACGGGTAATTTTTATTTCTTTTTTTTTTATCATTTTTATAGAAGGGGTCAAAAAAGAATTATAAAATTTTTGAGAGTTGATGATTAAAAACGGTTGGCCACCCCTGGTGACAGAGTGATTGTCAGATCAGATGTCGCTGCACCTGATTCATCGTAATCAACTATCAGACATGTGACCAACACACGAGTGTCCACCATGGCCATTCACGGACGTCTGATAGAGCGAAATCTACGCTCGTACCAACCGCTACTCCCCCTACCTCTCCTGCCTGCACTCGGTCGATCTAGATTACAGTGGTGCTCGGCTCGATCAAGATGGAATGATACTGACTGGGGACGTGTAGTGTTTAGCGGTGAATCCGGCTTCCAACTATGTCTTGAGACACCCACGGCAGCGTGCAGATCTTGCTTTAACTATTGCACATCAAACAGGCCCTCAACCAGGAGTTATGTCCTGGCGTGCCATTTCCCTAGAAATCCGGACCTCTTTTGTAGTCAATAGATGCACACTTAAAGCACAGCAGTACGTCGATCACATTCTGAGAACTGTTCTTCTAACATTCATTTTGCGGTACCCTGGCCTTATTTTTTGCAAGATAATGTCAGAACACATACGACACGTGTTGCTATGAATGGTCTCACAGTTCGTCAAACACGTTCTTGGCCAGCCAGATCACCAGATCTTTCTCCAATCGATTACGTTTGGGACGTGATGGGAAAGCAACTGCCTCTACCAGGGAAAGCTGATTTCTCAGCCCATCAACTGGAGCAAATTTGGCAAGAAATACCACAGAAGACCATAAAAGAGGTTTATCACTATATGCCACGTCGTGTCTTAGCTTGCATTCAGGCTAGAGTTAAGCCAACACCATATTGAGCTCGTTACTTTATAACTATGTACTCGGAACTAAATCATTCATTTTTTCTGAAACTTGAATCATTTTCTTCTTTATACATAATTTTCTTATCCGCCAATTTTTGTTTCCATTGGACAACTCCTTCTTGGTTAGTCCTTTTTTTATAGAATGTATATATATATATATATATATATATATTTTAAAAATTAAAAATAAATATATGTGTGTGTGTGTGTGTGTGTGTGTGTGTGTGTTTATGTAAAGTAAGTAATAATTCAATTATGTAAAGAAATAATTCAAATCAATTTACAAAAATTAATATATCAAAATTAATTTTAATCATATTCTCAATACAAATAAAAATAACACAGATATAGATTTAGGTTATTGTGTAAAGATTCTAAAGAATTTATTAATGAATTATAACTGCATGTGGAGTTTTCCCGATTTTTTTTAAATATCAAGGATGAAAAATTTAGAGAAATCATTTATAATGGTACTGGATTAATTTTTATAGTTTTTACAAAACCAAAAGATCCAAATAATTGAAGATATAGATGCTTTTACTATCTTTTTAGCTTATAAGCATGGTTCGGTTATCGAAGTTTTTAATGCATGAAAATATAATTACGATAAATAGGTGAAAAACCCTTTTTTAATAACTATGAATTTGAATGATTGTTTATTAGCTTGTTTATGCCAGTTTCTGGGGCTGTAAACGACAATATGTTACTTTTTGAAACAGTTGAACTAAAATTACTTGCAATAATGTCTCATTTCATCCAGCTTTCGTTACTTGCCAAATTCCTTTTCCCCCACCAGTCCAACGCTTCAGCCATTCTTACTATTTTTCGAAAACTCAAAAAATGCGTCAATTAATGCTTGTAAAATAAAAGAAAGCAGGTTCTTTGAAGTTTCGGTCAAGAAGAGGATGAAAACTCGTTTCACAGGATACAATTGAAGAAGTTTTTACAGCAACTGTTGGCAGAGTACATGAAACTATAGCTACTTTCTATGTTGAAGGATAACATATCATAGACTGTACGGAGATTCCTGCTGACATGTTACTTTCTGCTGCTGTGAATGCTGTGCAACGAAAGCAATATGTTGGTTACAAAAACAGGGGCCACATTGAACCTAATTTTAATGCATTAAATAAAGATAATTTTATTTCAGTATCATTCTGGATTTCTTAAAACTCTCTTTTCAATCACACAACATCACATATTCTTCTAATGGTGACTTTTAGAACATTCTTTTCGCGCAATTCATCGTCTTGTTTTATCTTTATTACATTTGGCATATTTTCTGCTATTTGTTCGTTCTACAGAACACTCCGAGGTCTATCATTTTAATTATCACAATTCTGTGTTTGTCTTTTTACCACTTTGTCATAAAATGATGATGTGAAATTAATTGAATTCACAATGCTAGTAAAAGCCCGCAAATATCAGTCCTAAGCCAGAGACAGCACTTTTAATAACTTTAACCACCCTTTTTGCCTTAACTGATTTCATTGTTTTTTTTTTCCTGAGATATACTTATCTTGCAAAATTATGATTATTATGAACTGTGTTGTAATTTTTTAAGATATTGGTTTTATGTTCTTTAATTGTAGGCATATTTATTATGTTTTCTTGTAAATATTTTATTGCACTTCTAGTAAAATAAAAACCTTTTTTTTTTGTCATTTTGAGACTTTTATACTTTTTAATATGTGGTTTAATCTATTAATTTAAATTTATTGTCTTTCCTTTTTTTTGGATTTAGATATGATTTTACTATACTTTTATTTTAATTTTATAATAGAAGCATTTTATATATGTTTTAATAATACTTTTTAAATTTTTTTTATTTCATTTTTGCTATTTTTGAAATGTTTGATTACTTTATGGGCATAATTACTTTGCATATTTACTGATCATTAATAATTGTATTGTTATACTTATGTAATAATTTCATCTTTCTTTCTTCTAATAAACACAAAACATAATATTTTTAAATATATAAATGCATAGAATTTTAAGAATCTAAATCCTTTTGAAACTCGGTTATTAAGCACTTTCATAACATAATAAGTTATAAGAAATAAAATTCTTTCACCAAATCTTAAATGTTTCTAAAAATTATTCATATAAAAAATGTAATTCTTTTTTTTACTATACCACAAAATAGGTAGGTGAAACATGTTTTTTACTGTAAAAACATCTAATATGTTATTCAGTAAAGTTATTTTTTAACCAGTCTGTCATATAAATATCTTGGAAAACATCCATATTTAATAAAATCAAAACCAATCTTAAAGTAACATTCGTGAAACTTGGGTTAAACACAAGCACGTAAAGCTTTATTTATTTACTATGTTGCTTTTAAAATGCTTACACATTTTTCACTTAAAGATATTCGGTGAATTTAGTATACATACTGCTGGGTTTCATTTTTTAAAGAAGAGAAAACTTATTTTTCAAAAATTTAATGTCATGTCTTAGATTTTTCAGCAAATTGGTTTATTTTTATTCGAAACATACCTAACTAAAAGTACATGCTTAAAGACACATATTACTATTATTTGCATTCAGGGTGTTTCGAAACTCAAGGGGAAAAGTTTAAGGGATATTAGAAATCATCTAAACAAGCAATTTTCCCAAACATTGCATAGGCAGAGAGCAAGCGGTGTACCTCTAAACGATGCTGTACTAGAAAGCATAAAGCGTGAGTTTTCTCACATGTCGTTATTTCTATCGTGGATTTCAGAAGATTTGGCCTTTACTGAATGATATACATTGCCATACCTTGCCTCCATAAATCAATGGTAGAAATGACGAAGTGGAAGAAAAATTGCACTTTATGCTTTCCATTACAGCACTGCTTGCTATACACCTATGCATTGCATGGAAAAACTGATTTTTTGATGTTATCTATCACCCCTTCAATTTTTTCCTTTGAATTTCGAAAAATCTTGTACATGTCCAGCCATATGTTTGATTCCTATATTTTCGAAATACCCGTTGTATATCGGAGCTAATGCTCTTAAACCTGCTAGGGATCAAAGTCTTCAAGGGTTTCGCTTTGGTGTTTCTTGTAGCTCAATTAGCTCTATCAAGGAAAACCTTCAAAATGCCAAAAAGTTCAATTTAATGCTACGTCTGCGTAAGGTAAAGCAAAATTCATGCATATTTTTCACTAAATATTCAGTCTATAGGAGTGGAATTTAGGATTCATCTAATAAATAACTATAGTCGACCACGACCTTGCAGCCAAAACCAGTTGGCCACCTAGTCGTTTCCATTTTATGCAGATATCATATATTTAATTTTTTTGTATAGAAAATGAATAAGAAAATGCTACGTAACTTTTGTATCGTCTACGAAAATGATAGGTAATTAAAAATAATTACGTAACTTTTTTCACCCGTATAGCTGGGTATAAGACACAGCATTGAATCTTACATCGATGTTTTAAAACATGTTCCAAAAATTTTAATTGTCTTTTGGAAATATAAGTGTAATATTTGGAAAAGTGTATTTTTTGGGGTAGATTCTAGTCTTTATAAATTTAACAGCTGCAAACGTTTATTGTCTCGACTTGAACAAACAAACGGCTAGCTCTAGATTATGCAAACTGGAAATGTACAAATTCGGTTAATGTATTCTGCCAGAAGGTCAATTCAATTATTTAAGGTGCGTAATGTACACGCGAAATTTCAATTCCTAATTTCATTTTCACCTCGCCGGTTGTATGGAATTGGAAATAGTTTTTTTTTTTTTTTAAATAAATTAATTTGTTGTTTAAATTGTGTGAGTTTTTGTTGATGATTTAATCAACTTTAATTAACTTTAATCAACTGTAACTCAGCAAATTTTCTGTTAGACCAAACTAAATTAATGAACAGACAATACATACTAACTACATCAAGTTAACAATATGAGGACCATTTATCTTGAATGAGGAGCTATTTTCCTCTTTTAAACATTTTTCAGTAACATTTAATTAGTTAAACTAATTAAAAATGTGAATAATGACTTTTCTACTTGTTATGTTGGAAACAAATTTGCACTTACATAATATATAATAATAGCGTTAGATATTGTAGAACGCTTTTAAACCACGGAAGAATATAGGTGTCCCACGGAATAACTTTGTTAATTCAGCAATTTAAAAGATCTCGGGATTTATAATAACCTATGCGAGTTGAAAAACGAAATCAGTGAATTTAAGTGTTAAAGCAAAAGCTTTGCGTTAAGTTATTGTTTTAAAATGAAGCTAATATATATATATATATATATATATATATATATATATATATATATATATATATATATATATATCATCTGGATATTTTTGGGCACATGATCGAACCTGAACAAATTTTGAACATCTTGCATGAGGTGTAAATTCCAAAGGTATAGTGAAGCCTTCCTTTCCTGAACTGTATTTTCAGACATTTCCTGAGCTTTGGTTAATTTAAACAACTCAACTTCTAATTTATGTAAAATAGTGTTAATAAATAAGCTGAGATGTAGTGAAATGATAGAAGGTGAATAATAGGAATAATGGTAGTAGTAAGAGGGTGACGATGGTACGTGAGAAAAGGATCATCATTCTTCATCATAATCATAGAAAATGATTATGATGAAGAATGCGCAGGCACAATAACATATTTGATTGACCGAGTGTACTAGAACGACCGACGTGAAAATGAACAATTTATGAGTTGTACTTGATGCTATTTAGAAGCAATAAAAATGAATACAGTAAAAGTATTAAAAAAAACATATTTTGAGTGTAAGAAAAGCTTTGAATGACATTTTAAGTAATAAACAAAACAGTTTTAAGTAATAAGTTTTAAATAATAAATAGAGCATTTAAACTGATGTTTTGAATAATAAATAACTCTTTTCTTACATAAAAGCAAAATTTATCTGTAAATATACTTTGGCTGATGCGTTAAAAATAAGTTAAATAAAGTTTAATTAATAAATTTTAAGTGATAAGTATATATATAAAGTTTAAACTAAATTAAATATTAGATAAAGTATTTTTTACACGTAAAATATGTTTTACATCTTAGAATACTTTGTGAGGAATTTCAAATAATAACCCTTTTGTTAACAATAAATTCGACAATTCTTTTGCAAAAAACTTTAATTTTCCTATATGAATCATAATGACTCAATTCAATATAAATAGATATATAACAACATCAATAAATACGGTGGTAAACACTACTTTTAATACAAATGTTTAATAATTATTTCCATTTATTGCGTCTTTTTAGCTTAGTTTTTATTAACGTTGCACAAGAAGAAACACGAAGGCTGTATTGGCGACTGACCTCGTATTTCTGAACCTTGGTCAATGTGACGGATGACATCTGAACTGGCACCCCCTCTCCTGACTTCCACACCACACTAATGGGTGGGCTTTGGGCCCAGACACATTTAACTTGCATCAGCCCCGTTTACACGGCGAGTCATTAGCGGCCAAGAATCGAACCTGCGACTGAACAAAAACCGTCACTCACGAATGAGAAACCATGACCATTAAGGCTACCGTAGTCACTTTATTGCATCTTATATACAATGAATGTAATAAAATTAGTGGTCTGTTTTGCAACAAATATATACTTTAAGAAAATTCAAATGAAAAGGATATCACAGGTGTTTAATTTTATTGAATGTAAACATGTATGTAAAAATGATATTATTTTTGCTAACTCTACTCCTGCATTATTTATAAATACATGAGAAGTAGGAGGACATGGAATTTTTTAAACATTGTTTTTAAATCTAAATTCTTAAATTTGTATCAATATTTCATTCCTTTCGAAACATTGTGTTCCGAAATAAGATAATTTTCTTGAATAGGAACAATAAACGACATGCTAAAACACAATTTTAAATTTGTAAGAAAAAATATTCGAAGGGTACCGAGCCCTCTTTTGTAAAATGGTTTAGTTATCATTTCTAAGAAATGAAGATTTTGATTACTGTTAGGTAACACAGTGCAATGGGTATAAAGTAGTGGGTAGTGAATCAAAACTCACTAAAGATCACCATCTTGAAGATAACAAAAATAGAATTTAACAAATTATATTTTAACATTATATTAAAATAAATTATATTAATAACAAATATATTTTAGAATATAACAAAAAAATTTATTTTAAAATATTAACAAATACAGAAAAAGTAGTGTTTTGTAATCTTATAAACACTTTTTACAAATTTAAATACTTTAAAGTATATCAACATGGCATTCCAAACATTAATCTGAGATAATTTTCTTAAAAGAAACACTAAACGACAAGTTTAAATGTAGATTTTGACTTAGCTAAAAAAGGTTCAAAAGGTACCGAATTAATTAAGTAAATTGGTATGGTCATCATTTGAAAGAAATAAAGATTTTGATTACAGCTAGGTTGCGCAATACCAAGGATAGAAAATGGAGGATAATGGACTCGAAAACACTAAAGATTATCAACTTGAATGGTAAGGTCTGTCAAAAGTTAAATCCCTTCGAACTTAAGGTTTTATTATAGAAAAATAAAATATTGAAAATGAAGAAAACCCCTTTTGTCGTTGGAGGCATCAGCCGAACAACTAATAGTTATGAGATTTTCCCCAAATGTATTTCAGTAAGTTACGATATTATCATTGAGGAGTGTGTATAGTTAAAATAAAATATTAATTAAAATAAACATAACTTAGATAAACTATACATGAGTTAAAAATTTCTCATTTTCTGATCAATGCATGCGAAATATTTTCAATAATCCTCAAGTAAAATGTCACACACAAATCATTCCAAAATGATTTTTTTTAAATAGCGAAAAACTACACTTCAATTATTTGAAAAGCAAATGTTTAATCAACTGGATATTAATGTTTTCTGTAAATCTGATTTTAATAAAATAATTGGAATTCCCTATTTATTTACCTAATTACACTAGAATTAACCTGAATAGAAACATAATTAAATTTCGTTTTTTTCCTAGTAACTCTGATGCTAAAATTAAAGTTCATTAGACTAAACAATAAAACTTGGCTAAAATTTGCTAGCATACAATTTACATAATTAAAATTCCTTTCAATCATTTAATTATTAACCATTAAACCTAAATATCTATTTAAATGGAAATAAAATTTAATTTTATACTTATAATGAATATTCTTAAATAATTTTAATATATACTATGTATATGAATATTAATACATTTTAAATTCCTGTCCAGAATACGAATATTAGATTTAATATTATCAATGCAAAACTAATACAGACAAATATGTTTAAAAATCAGTCAATTTAGGGAATCAGTTTATCTGTTATATAGAAAATGTTTCTCGACGCAAATAAGCCATTTGAGAAAGTAACAAAGTGTAAAATTAATATAGAAATGTAAGCAGTGTAATTAACGAATTATATCTTAAGAAGCTATCGCAAAATAATAATCCCGAATTTCACAAGCGAATTCCTTAATATTTTAATTTAATCTTAAATTTTAACTCTAGAATATTAAACAGAATAATATGAAATTCTTCCCAATATAAAACCGTTCGATATAATTAAGAGTTCCATTTCTCTTAATATTACACAAGTCTGATTTATTTGTACATATTTCATTTGAAGGAAAAGGGTTCCACAAAGCAATGAAGTGTATGTAGTCAAAGGCAAAGTATGTACAATCGGCTGAACACATAAAAGGAGAAATTCGATATAAAATGTCAATACACGATCTCAGCACGAAGCAGCTTATTGTTCTTTACTTTAATTAAATGTTCTGAATCAGAATTTGACGAGTATACTAAGATAAGATTGCATGTACTCTCAATTGAAGTTACAATTCAAAAGAGTCAAGAACTAAATTTATTAAAATTGGAAAACTTCATTTCCAATCAAGAGCCTCAGAATGTACGGTGGAAGAAATCAGAAGAAAAGAAACAAGATGGATCTCGAAAGGTTAACGAAGATTTAGTTTGGTGCAAGTTTGTATTCCACCTCAAGCGTTCTTATCTCCTCCCACCCCGGTAAAGTAGATAAAATTGATTAAATTGCTGGATGAGTGGACTAATTGTATTTGTCGCTGTTTCCAGTACAACTTTAGCACTGTTAAAAGCATTCATTATATAGCAAACATTTATCAATCCTTAAAAATTAAGTTAGACGGCTATCGGCAAAAGGATTAATCTTAAAATGCCTTTTAAATGATAAATACTTTATGATGCGTAAGCGGAAAAATTTACATTTTTTTATATTAAGTTGCTTTTACAATATGCAAAAAAAATGTCTTTTTTAAAGCTCCTCTTATCCAGCTTCTTTTGTTTATATTTTATTATGTTTTATCTTCTCAGTGCTTATAAATGATTTATGTAGCAATTAATTTTATATTTAATAAGAAAATGGTCTAGACACATATGTTATAGTAGAAAGATCCCTTAATTAAAATGTACTGAAAATCATAAAAACAGGTTTTAATTTATTTTTTGTCAGACAGGAAAAATGTTTTTATCATGTTTGCTTTTTTTGTATGCATATTAATGTACAACACTAAATTTCTTCAATGGCTCTTTGTTAAATTGATGACTGATAACGTTGCAGAAAAAATGAATATATTTTATTTGATCATAAATTTACGCCTGATCTACATACATATACAAAGTGTGTTCAAAGAATCTCAGATCATAATTTTTCTCGTATAAACAAATTAAACTAGACATGTGTCGTTTGGTGCATGCCAATAGAAAATTTAATTGAGTGTGGGGAATATTTGTCTGCCCACAGAAGCTGTTATACACCTCCAGACGAACAATAAATAGGAACATTAAAGAGAGCTCTATCGGATTATTTTTTTGGCGAAAATGAGTTAAAAATATTAACATCATTACAGCATTTTAAAGCAAAGCTTGGCAATCCCAAATGAAAACAATATGCAAAATTCAAAGGCTTTTTGGGAATAAGAACTGGACCAATCAAAGGAAAAAGAGTAGAGTTCAAATATTTTCCAAATCATTGAAGAAAGCATCATTTCTTGGAAATCCTCAGTCACCGGAAATGAGATCACTATTTACCAAATGAGAACTCAGCGATGCTAAATTTTCGAATCAAGTTAGAGAATTTGCAGAGCAGGTGAGCATTAGATTCTTGAACGTATCTCGAAATTTGTCTTCATGAAAAAATTGATTTGGGGAAGACATAGCTCCGAATGACTTCTGGCTTTACGTTTTACAGGAAATGCGTCTGAAAGAGTTCAGATTTAGTCTGAAGTCATCTTGCAGAATATAACGAATCAATTGTGAGCCACATCGAAAGATACGTTCCATCTTTGCTTCCGACAGTGACGGAATCGTTGGGGGAAATGTGTGGCAGCCGAGGAAAAGTTATTAGGAAACAAATAAGTGTAAGATTATTACTTCAAAAAAAATTATTGTGAATGACGATCAGATATTGTTTGAAAGCTTTTCATATCTTAAAATACCAATAAGTTCATTTTACGCAAATGTGATTAATTTTATGCTTATAAAAGAGAGTTTATACGCAAAAGTAGAGTTCAAATTTACGAAATGTTTTGAAATCTCTTTTAAGTACAGCGTTACAGTAAAATGTTCTAAATATTTTAAAAATTCTCCTCAGCTTACGACATTTAAAGGAAAACTAATTTTTCGTAAAGTGTGTTCTAAAATCTCAGAATTAAATTTTAATTTATTTAGCTGTAATTCTTAGTGATTCGCAAAATAATTGGTATTTAAGTTAAATTTGATTTTGAAAACCCATTTCCATTAAAATGATATAAATTATGGAATGAAACTTAAGAATGAGATTCACTATGGGACAAAATATAATGAATACAGTTACAAATGGAAAAACTGAACGAATAAAGCAATTATGAATTGAATGTGAAGTATTCACAGAAATGAAATACAAATTCCCCAAAGCTTAAAGTAAAAATTGAACTTAATTTTTGAATTAACATTAATTAATTTTCAAGCGAAAATTTAATTATTTCGTACAAATCATAATTTATCTATATAATTAATGCGAAAAAATCTATGGTAATTAATTACTGTAGCAGTAGGGCATAAGTATTCTTTATCGTATTATATATGTTTCACAATATAAACATAAATATTTTAAATCTTATCTTAATCAATTGAGGTTTGAATCTTTTAGATTTTGTTTTTTTAAATACATATAGCTTAAAATTCATAAAAAAAATTGGAGAAGGAAGTGCCAGTTCAGGTGTTCTCCTCATCACCCTTGACCGAAGTACAGAATTACGAGGTCTGTCGACAATAGCTCTGGTGCTTTTCTAAGTGCAATGTTAATTAACAATTAATTTGTCAATTGTATCATGCTAATATCAAGATTCTAATACTAACAAAAATTTAGCTTCCATTATTAATTCCAATATGAAAGAGTGATTAAACAAAATTATTTTGATTTTTTTTTCTTTTTTCCTGATCGAATCCTAGAATCTGTTATATGATACCAAATATATCGTTGTGAAATATCATGTCATTGTAGTATATATATTTTATACGATTGTACATACATTTATTGAAGGATATTAAATTCTTATAACAGGAAATTTATCTAAAAGTTCCCTGTGATGTGTAATCATGTTTTGAAAAATTAGTAGTTTTCTGTCTAAGTAATTGCAGAGAATTAATATTATAACGTATTAAATTAAAAATAAATTGTCAATTAATTTAATTACTATACTAAATCCTATGCATATGTATTTTCCATTATACATATAATAACATTAAAAATTTACAATCATCCTAATTTATCCTTGTTCTATATTTCGTAAATGTCTTCAAAAGCAGGTAAATATTGTGTATATGACTTGCTATGAAAGTACAATGCATACATTTTACAAACTCATATTTTTCATGATAGTTTAATGAAAAATTGAATGATAAAAATCTTAAACCTATATTAAAACTAAAATAACATTGAATATATAAAAGAAATTTAAGAAAATTATTTAGAATTTAATAGAAATAATAATTTCAATTAATTCGAACGAAAGCAGAAGATGAAAAATGTTTAATTACTTCTTTTTTGCTTCGTGGGAATTATAATGCAATACAAAACATAAAATGAATAATTTAGAAAAAATTATTTCAAAAAAGTTAAAAAGGTTCTTATTCAAATTATAATAATAACTACATCAAAATAAGTAAGTCTATTTTAACAGAGACCCCCCCCACACACACTCAACTTAATAGGGGAAGAAAATCTAAGTTGAATAAAACTAAATTATTTATTTAAACGCCTCTATAAGTATATCTAGAAGTATAAATATATTTTTTTATTCTTTTTTGTTTGCTACACACCTAATATTTACCTGCAACGAAGCTCTATTTATTCCAACAATATTTTTTTTTCATGATAGATTTTGAATTTTTACGAGTGAAAAGAGGATTTCAGATGACTTTCCGTTCCAATTTCTACTTTAACAATGCATTTTGACTCAGTGTGCTATCTTTGGAGAACTATTACCTCTTTTATAGAAAGTGGCATTTAGTGAGATTTAAAGCGGATGCAGTTATTTGTTCCTTTTTCCAACAATATTTTTCCTTTACTTTGGAGTGGAGTAATATTATCTCCTACTGAGCCGAGAGACTGCAAAGGAAAACAAAAAACAGAAACAAGGCAAGTCAAAAGAACAACAAGCATAGGCTTTGTCGTCAATCTGAAGCAGCAATAAAACGTTTTCGAATCATTTATTCAGCCTCTTCGGTATAAGTTTGGACAGTAAAATGTGTTCAGCATAGCCAATTCCTTGGAACTCGTTTCCAAGTTCTGTGTAAAGGTCGTTCCAGACGCCATTTTATGTTCAGTTCACTTGTTCAGATAAAAAATAAAAGAGGGGGGGGGAGGGGAAGAATAACATTATTCGTTTGAAGAACCTCAGCATCGTTGTTCAAATTTTCGCAATTTCCTAATTGCAAGGAATGCCAAAGAAAAGAGAATTCCTCGGGGAAGCTGTGCTTAAGTAGCGGAATGGCAACATATAAACATATAAGAAAGAAAGGAAAGTAATTGTTTTTAATTTCGGAGGCTTTGCTTGACATCTGCTTGTCAGAAACCTCCACATTTTTGCATGATAACTTTATCTTAGACTTCTCTCTCTAGGATGTGAAAATATTAAATTGTTTTCTTAAATGTCAGTTATTTATGAAAAATCCCAACTTTATTTCGAAAAACAAAACTTTAAAAAAGTTTTGTAACTTAAATGTGCTTAATTTTTTTTCTGTTTACATTTGTATTTTAAGAAAGTTTATTTTTTGCATCAAGCTTGTAGAACATAATCGTTAAAAAGAATTGCTAATATTCAATAACAGTAAATACAAAAGTATTAGTAAAGAATTTTTTATTACTTTCAATGCATATCCGCAAAAGCACTAAAAATAATGTAAATTCTTGTTTAAGTAACAAATATATAACTCCTTACATTATGTAAATAAAAAAAAAAGATAGTAACTATATTAAACCTAATTTACGGTTTAAAACATACATCCAATGAAAAAGAAACATTTCCTGTAATGATATTAATAAATAAAATTTTTCAAATTACATATATTTTAATTCACCTAAAGCCCATCATGCAGAATACAGAACAATTATGCACGTTCATTCAACGAGATTTCTAAAACTTCCAATGGTGTAATTAAAATGGTAATTAAATGGTAAAGATTCCATTACCTAATGAATATATAATGATAAAATATCTTTATTACACGAAGGAGTTAAAAGTTCAGATAATGAAAAATTAAGACCAAACAAAGGAAAATACAATATGGATACATCAGAAACTTATAATACTGATACAATTTTAGGACTGCTTATGGAGTGGTTCACTAGTTCACTAGACCTCTCTTGTAACTTTTGTAGAATTACTTTGTAACAACCATAAAAACAAAGGTAAAGATATTTTACTTCTCTCTCTCTCTCTTTCTCTCTCTCTCTCTCTCTCTATATATATATATATATTTAAATCCTAATGAAAAACTTACATATGTATTATAATACTTATTTAACAAAACTAAGAAACATGCCTTGAACAGCTTCACGTACAGACTTAAGTAATGCTGAGATATTGATTTATTAAATAAATATAGTTGCACTTATTTAGGTATTCTTAAAGTATAAGAACACTATAAAAATAACGTATATCATAAATTGAAAGAAAAAATGTCTTTAAAGTTACATAGCTTATTTAAAAACACAAAAATCATTTTACAATGATACTGTTGTTTTTTACTGTAATGAAAAAGATTATTTCTTGCTAAGAATTATTCTTATGGAACTTTAAAATTATTTCTAGATATCTTAATGCGAACTAATTAAAGTTGTGCATAAAAAATATATATAATTTAAGAAATTATTATAAATTCTCATAACTTCCTTCATGAAAATGTGCTTTTAAGAAATTTAATGTGGAGTCATGAACTATGTAATTAAAAAAAGTTTTAAAATTTTCAAATTTGTGATACTTTTTTGATACCAAATTAGCTCATATGTAACGCGACACAAATTTTTTATAAAGGTTGTTAGAAAGAAATTATGAATTTATTGCGATCCATTACTTTTACACGAAAGAATTCAAAGAAAGTGTTGTTTGGTCAGATAAGCATTTATTTATAATAATTAAAAACAGAATTTATATTCATGGCAATAAAATTAAGTAATGTTAGGTAACATTAGTAAGTAAATTAAATAACATAAGAATTGTTATATTTTATTTCCTAGACTTCGAATTAAGTGTTAGTCACTAGTATAAAGGAAAATGATTATTAAAAAAGTTTTGTGTTATATTCCGGATAAAACAGTGTTAAGTTATTACCACCATATAAATAATTTCTTTAAATAGTTATATAAAATATTCAATTCCGGAATTCAACTTTAAGGCTACACAGTACCCTAAAAATGACAAATTTATCGAAAAATTTTTTTTTGCATTTTCCTGTAGCCCATACATTTGGGAATCTTGGCCCCAAATTTTAGATCTATTAACCAATTAGTTTTTAAGATATTTGAAGTTTTCTGAACATTGTCAGTCAATATTTTTGACAGCTGAGGGGGGCGTGGTTAGTTTCGGTTTCATTTTAAAGCATTTTTCCATTCTTAAATTTAATTAATTACTGATATTTTTTAAATAATATCGATACTTGCAGAGAAGTAGATATTAACTTCAACTTTCACTACTAAAATCATTTATGTTTGTTTATATTTTGAGTTCTTGATGTGCTTATAGTTACTTAGCCAAAATTGATAAGAAAAGGTATTTCTCAAGACCAATATTTATTCTGCATATAATTTATATAACTGAAAAGCTATTTTAAATTGTTTAAGTGAAGTTTTTTCTGTTGATTAAATGCCATGGACAAAACTTTCGCAGCTTGAGAAGAGAATCAACATTTCTAAGAGATGGAGTACTGCTGATAATGACAATGCTAAAAAGCTGCTTTAGTGGATATAACTACAAAACTTCAGAATACAAATGTCTTAAATACTTCTGCTACATATAAAAGTATCTTTCAAATTACATTATAGTGGATACTGAATGTTTGTTTACAGATAAGTTTGGAATATTTTTAAGCAATATTTGCCATAGTGTATCTTTAAAACTTTGCTATGGTTCTAAGAAATAGATTTGCATATAAAGTGAATGTTGTATGTGTTAATTGTGACCAAACATAGAGTGAAACATGTTCATAACAATTAGTTGATGCTATATTACATCAAATATCAAATGTTAGCAAGCATCAATTTTTTAATGTTCCATTTGATGTAAATATGAGATTAGTGCAAGGTATGTTAAGTTTGTGACTTGGCTACTCATCGTTGGAAAAATTCTGCATGCATATGAATTGAAACATAATGTTTAGTAAAACTTTTAAAAGACATTATAAGCCAAAAGTTCTGATTGGACATCTTGTTGGGTCAAATCAGCCGTTGCTTTATATTCGTAAAGATGTCATTGAGGCGTAGGGCTCAAGGAATGATAAAGATATAGTCGGTATTGGAATGTCATATGATGGAAGCTGGTTGACAAGAGAACATACGTCAACGTCAAATATCGGAATAGGATATGTTATCGACTTGCTGACTGGCTTTGTGATAGACTACGAAGTAATGTCAAAGCGGTGTGGAGAATGTGAACAGACTAAATTTGAGCTTGGAGAAGAAAGTGCTGAATTTCGTATTTGGTACAAAGGACCACAAAATGTTTGTAGTACAACACATGTCGGATCATCTAGTGCAATGGAAGTAAATGCAGCTGTGAAATTATGGGAAAGATCTGAGAGTATTAGTTTCCGGGACACAATCTTGCTCTTTGACTCTTGGTGTTTTTACCAGTTATCATTAGCACGTGGAAAAAAATCAGGTATTCACAAAGATTGGGTAAAAATAACAATCAACAAAGAATATTTGCCCAAAATCTTGCCTATTTATCAACTATTGCCTATTTGCCAACTAAATTATTAAGCACATGTGTCAGAGGTTTGACACACAATTCTAATGAAGCATTACATTCGATGATATGGGACAAATATTCCAAAGAAAATACAGCTTCTAGGAGTCGTGTTGATTGCCATGTCGAGTGCAATACCTGAATTTATTGTTGGAACATTAAAAACTCTTAAAAACATTTCAGGATGCTAATTGAATTTGTAACAAGTTTGTCATCAGAACATTTAGTGTACTTTACTCATTGTAGGAGAACCTATTTCAGAAAGAAAAGGAAATCTGCAAATTTTAAAGTTGCGCAGAAAAAAATAAAACTTGCTAAATTGCGTCGATTTAAAGTTCAGAAAAAATTAGGTGCTATGTACAAACCTGGTAGTTTTTAACTTTTTTTAAACTTTTATTTATATCATTATTATTTTTTATAAGTGTATTGTGTTTTAAAACTTTTGTGAAATTATTATGTTAACTTTAAGCTGAATTATCTGTCATCATAAAAAATGCTATATCGATATTTTGCAAAAACATATTTTGAATAAATAAAAATATTTGCCATAATATTTAATTAAAGTAGTGTTTTCATATATTATATAAGTAGTTAAATAATATATTAAAAATTTAGATCTTTGCAAGTATTATTAGTTTTTGTTTTATGCCTTTAAAAACTTTAAATGCATTTTTCTCAGACTTTTATTTTTGAAGATGTAAGTGTTTTCTAATCCCTAAGGCTTTTTTTCTGTTCAAGATAGAGTCTTGAAATTTTTTATACATACTGAGATATATGTGTTCTATAAAAGTTAGTATGGATTTAGGTCTGGGATCCCTAGTTATTTTTTTAAAAAATGTTAAAGTTAATATTTTAAAAATTTTCCTGTTTTTTCCAGGTTTAGCTAGAAAAATAATTATTAAAAATCAACAAGGGAACAGATTTTCAAATCCATACTAACTTTTGTTTGCAATAATGTATGAAATATAAATCACTCAAAATAATTAAAAAATTTCAAAAATTGTGTATTTTATAAGGGTTTAAAAAAACTTCAAAATTTTTAAATTTTAAAATAAGGACTAGTTAAATTGACTTTTTATTTTCAGAATCAGTTTAATAATATAGTATGAAAACAATACATAAGTTAATTTTAATATTACTGTCTCCAAAAAAAATTTTTGAAAAAGAGTACCGTGTAGCCTTAATAGCATAAAAAATAAAAGCATTACGTTTATCATAAATATTACCATGTATTTCGTGTTCTTTAACTGTTAGTCCTACATCCAGAAGATTCTGCTCCTTCATCATTGCAATAAGTTTGAACTAAACTTACATTTTCTGGATGAAAATGAGTATTAAGTTTACTTTAGAAGGAATATTAAATTATGATGGTTAGGTTATTCATTGAACGATAAATATACAAATTATTACTGTTGATGTAGTTTTATTCGTAAAAGAGTTAGTAGATATTAGTTAAAATATTCCTAGTTGACTCTCTACGTGCAGATATTTTGATCTGTATAGATCTCAGATATTTTCATGTTAAGTTATATTATAAGTTACTTATGCAATAACATTCTTATGCATAAGTTTAAAAATATATTTGCTGTTTTTATTTATATCGATCAGTAATTTAGGTAATTAATTATATCGTTTAAGCTAGATTGTAATATTTCACAGGGTTTTGTAAAACATAAATTAAATTAAATCCCTTTCTTACAGTTCCAAATTAAGTAATATTTTAATTATATATATATATATATAGGATGATTATAATTAAATTAAAGTTTCAAAACGCTGTAAAAAAAACAATGACTGATCAGAATGACGTCAAATTTGAACGGAATATTATTGAAGAAGGGGGGGGGGAAACATATGGCATAAGAAAATAATAGTTCGAAATTTTAGGAACGCATGGAGCTGAAAGCGTCAGAATACGTAAATAAAAATACCTGTCATGCGTGCGATTTATTTCAGTTGTTATAACGCCGGGGACACAGCTAAATGACAATGAATGTAATTATATTTATAAATTATCCTATTTAGTTAAATTTAAATTAAACTAATGAAAATAAAATGCAAGTTGAATATTTAGATATTAAATTACAAGTTAATAAAAGTAACTTTTTTACAGAAATGTTTTTGATAAAAGAGGTACTTTCAATTTTCAAGTTAATAGGGTCCGTTTCTGGAAAAGTGATATTCATATGAATATTTGAAAGTTGTAATATTTCATTATATCCTTCTCAATAATAGTTAGGTTTCGTAAGATTTTGAAGTTATTGTTAATTATAAGAAATTTTAAGATTATTGCTTGAAGTTAACTGTCCAAAAACTTTTAAATTTTAAATACCCATTTAAAATTTTGAATCTGATTAATAGTATAAAGTTACATTTTGGAAATTTCTAAAATCATATTAGAGTCCATTTTAGGTTTTAAATTTTGCTCATAATAGAAAATAAATAATATCAGTTCTTTAGATTGATACATTTTTAATTCTAATTATGGCCAATAAAATTGAATGATAATAAGCTGAAAAGTACTAGTAATACTTAAAATTTAACTATAAGTATGCAGAGTAAATGTAAGTCTTATAAATTTTAATTTGAATTAAATATATTTAATGTTAATATGACTGGGAAATATATTTGATGCCTTTATTAGTTCTATCTGTCATGTTTTGTAATGTTTTAATATTAATAATACCAATTATTATTCAATTAACTATTACTTGAAGAGAACTTAATAAGTTCTTGTGTATCCTTGATTTCCCATTTTTTTTCTTTGAATTTTTTTCACAAAATACTTCTAATAATTTGTATTAATAAAAATTAGTACTTCTACTAATTTTTATTAGTACAAATTATTTTAATTAGTACAAATTATTTTAATTAGTACAAATTATTTTTATTAGTACAAATTATTTTATAATAAAAATTAGTTCTTCTACTAATTTTTATTATAAAATAATTTGTTGAGATAGGTGTTTAAAACAGCAAAACAATGTTTAACTACGCATTTCAGCTTAGGATCTAAATCAGCAATTGAATGTGCGTTACATCCATTTTGGAATCTTTATATTTTCAATAGATTCAGATTTTCATAAATATTTTAATATTTCTAATTTGGTTATTCGAAGATTTTTGTATTCATCATTGAATGATAATTCTTGATACATGTACTGAATGATATCATGCAAATGATGGCATGGCATATAGAAGTCCGCGGTGGAAATATCATTTGCCAATCAATTTTATTAAATATTCCTGCTTTTGTTTATATTCACTTTTTCACTATTTAAAACAGAATGTCAACTGAAAGCTTTTTTTTCCTTATGTATATTTCATCAGCATCTGTATTTCTGTATGATTTATTGTCCGAATAGTGTGACAATAATATTTTGTCATGCCGATACTCCACCGCAGCTAAGTGTTTTGCTACAGTTTCTTATGTGATCCGTCTTTAGAGATCCCCCCCCCCATTATGAGCATATATTTAACCCCTTGCCAATGCCGCCCGAATCTAGTTCGGGCAACTACTATGTGCAGAATTTATAATGCCCGAACTGACTTCGGGCAGGACAAAAATTAACGTTTCTATTTTGTGAAGCCCGAGCTCAGTACGTTTCTACTTTAGGATATTTAATTTACTATTTCCCTAATAGTGAATTAATTCACTATTTCCCATTAGTGGTCCTAGTTTTTCCCAAATTACTACTTCAGTCGAGGGAGGGAAAATGGAGGAGCTGTCAGAAAAATTAAGACACACATGGATTGATAAACAAAGGCAGAGTTTTGCTTTCTCGTTTAGTTTCGGTTGTTTTTCAGTGAGTTTTTTTGCAAATAATTTTCTTTTTTTGCTATGTCCGATTCAGACATCGATGTGGAGTACAGTTTAGATATTTTTAACTAATTAGGTATTAGTTTTAATTAATTTTTAATTAATGAGTATATTTAAAATTTTATTTTTGTAATAAAAAATCATTTTTTTAACTTTTATAATAATATAAAGAACAAAATTAAACAGTCGAAAAAATGTACAGTTTTTGGTCCATTTTTCTGAAATATATGTCACAGTTAAGGGGTTAAACACACACACAGAGAGACAGACACACACACACACATATATATATATATATGAAATAAATTTACTACTACTACTTCGACTCTTCTTGAAAGTACTGATTTTAAAAACATTTTTGAACTTCATTCGCTGCAGAATAAGGAAACTTCAAATAATTTAATTATGAAATTTAGCAATATGCTATACAAAAGTAACGGATATATATTGGGATTAGCGGTGGATGCAACACAAGTCAAATAACTAAGGTAAATAAGAATGAAGTGGCAGAAATATTTACCTGTTTGGGAAGTTAATGTAAGGATTATTCAGGTTACTTCTTTTCGGGTCTGTAAGGATCTTTATGTATTTTATATGGAGACTAATTGTCTGGTATCGAATATACGGATTAGTTCAACCTGTCAAAAATGGCAGTAGTATAAATTAAGAAAATAAGAGAAATGGGACCAAGAGATGACGATGAATGCAATACTATGGTATTCAAGTTATAAATTAAGAAATTAATTAGAATTAAAGGAAATAATTTCACACATATGCATATATATATATGTGTGTGTGTCAATTGAAAAATGAATAAATCCCCGATATTTAAGTGATTTATGTGATTAATATCTTAACTATTCAATTTATAATTATTTCTTTTAATAATGATTTCGTTATACTAGACTTGAAATGTAAGAAGAAAAAATTATAGAAATACGTCATCAATATTTTGAATTACGTTTTAGTAACTCGTTTACCACTATCTGATAATTATATACTGACTACTTTAATATATATTTTTTTCATTATATGGAAGCTTCTTTATATATATATACATTATCATTATTAATCACGTAGTTAAATGCAGATAACTCTTTTGAGATTAAATCGAATTTTTTCATGCTTTTATATTAAATTACATATACACGCATGATATGTACCATAATATACACGCATGGATTAACTTCACTTAACAGTTGTTACAGAAATAAATTCTACAAAGCGAAACTAATCCAGAGAATGAAATTATTTCATAAATAACTGGAATTTTTTTCTAGTCCAACAAGATATCGGTTCTCTTTTTAAATCAAATTTATAGTATTAATGTTACAAGAAAAAAAATGTCCAAATATTGCAAACTACATGTACCTCTAGAGAAATTCACCAGATTATTGTGCTTTATTACTCTTTAAATTAAAAAAGAATTGCCTTTAGTGTTGTTATTTTGTTTTATTACTTCCGCTTAACTTTCAACATGCTCCAATGGATAATCAAATAGGGAATCATAAAAGTCGCTTTAATCTAATCAACACTTTCCTTTTTTTACGATGATAAGATAAAAAAAAAAAAGTATTCTTTTTGTATCGTAGTGCAATTAGAAGAATATGAAATAAGTTTTTAATTCAGACATTATTAAAAATGCTTATGGGGTTTGATTTAAGGCTGAAAATATTTTTTTTAAAGTATACAATGACCTTTTTTTTAATATATTGTATGAAATATTTTCTTTTTTTCCTTTTCTGCATTCCTCGTAACCATCAATTTCATAAATCTAATTTAACAAGTATTTCATTAATTAAAGTTTAATATTTAATTTTTTTTAAAACTTGCATGCAAAATAAAAAAATACACACACATTACTTGGTGTATATTTTATTCTAACTTGAAAAAAGTTTGTTCAGCTTTTTAAAGATACGTTACATCTGAACATGACACAAAGAAACAAAACACTTTTCAAATGATCCAATGAGAAATAATTTATTATAATCATAGATTCTGATTTATTTTCGAAAATGACACGAACCGTATATCGAACCTTTTATGTGTAGCTTATAAAACATACAATTAAAATTAAACGAAAGTTTTCATCCGAATTTAAAATTATATTTTTGTTGTAAGTTCACCTATTTTATTTGAAAATGATGTAAATTAATTTTTTACTTTAAATTAATAATTAAAACGAAACATATGATATTCTTTACATCACAAAATTTCAAATACTGGGTCTCTTTTACTTTCAGCCGATTTCTCTTACTGAAAATTGGCGTATTCTTTCGTGATTCTAGCATGTAATGTTCTTCGCAAATTGAACAAAGGGTAATCCATCTGAATACTTATTTGTATTTTTATAAGTTATCCGTGTAGTAAACATATTCTGTACATACTAATTGGCCCTTTCATTGGAGTCTTGTGTTTGACTATGACGAAGCTTTTCAAGGACTGTATTAACATGTTTCCATAGAGCGTTGCTTGCATATGACTTAATTTCTCAATTTCAAACTATTATCCGAATGCTATATTATGTTCCAAATGAGAAAAATATGTGAAGAAGGTGATATGTGCTATATATATATATATACATATTACACTGCTCTTCTTCACATATTTTATGGAGAGAGATATAAAATATGTGAAGAAGAAGAATATATAATATAACCTATTATATGTTCTAATATTTCCATATATATATAACAGTAGAATATATATATATATATATATATATATATATATATATATATATATAACTATATAGCATTGATTTTCTTGTAAATTATATTGTCCAATGATAAATTTATATTTCCAACCATATCATTTCCTATTTTGCATCTAAAAGAAAGAAAAACAACAAGAATAACTTAAATTCAACAAGAATAACTAAATTTTCATATGGAATGAACTTATTTTGGAAATGGTTAAATATTTCCACATGTTGCATTAAACTTTGGAATCCGAATTGCAAGGTAACCCTGCGCATTCCAACAGTGATGATAATTTATTAAAAACACTAAAAAGAAATTTTACATGAAGGACAAACTGAAGAGAGAATAGTGAAACCAGAATTCCTCTCTCATTCCTTCGATTGCTTTGCTTTTCATTACTACCTTATATAGAGGGAGCGGAAGGTATTTATTTCACTTCAACTTCACTTCGTTTACACTTGCTTTTCTTACCAGAATAGCCATCTCGTCCTAATAGTGGTAGAATAGCAATAGGCTGGTGGTAAGCAGCAGTCACCACAATACTACCCATGCAGTCAATAAGGCGATGAATACTGGAATCTGGCTACAGGACGGGGACGTCTATTAAACGAGTGATGCATCAGAAGAAGGAAACAGAAGGTATCTACTCATTGATGTCTGCATCTGTAAACAGAAGAACTGGCTTCAAAAGATTTATCCGCCAAGGATCAGGAAAGATGGATCTGCGCTTCCAACGCAATGCTTCAGAAAGTTAATTTGTTACCCCGAAAGTGAGTCTTGGAATGCCCAAAGTATGATCATCCAGCACATTGCTGCCGAAATAGTCTAATACGCTATGCTGTGGATGAAAAATGTAAGATTCCAGAATCCATTACAACTCTCTAGAGAACTTAGAGCAACTACACTGAGGACTAACTTGAATCGTAAGCAATTAAAAACGTCCAAGTAAGACTTCGAGTGAGAACAAAATCCAAGTCTAGCCGAAGAGTACCATAATTGGTTATTGTAGAACATTTAGCAACGTATATTAAAATATCGTACTATTCAAAGAACTGCAGGTTCATTTGTAATAATATCAGTCAACTGCTGTATGATTTTTAATAATATGAGTCAACTGCTGCATGATTTGTAATAATATCAGTCAACTGCAGTATGATTTGTAATATGATGCTTCAACTGCAGGAGGAATTTCAAAAATATCCGTCACTTGGGATAGAAAGTTTGAGTTCAAAGCAGCAATAAAACAGGACGGAATTTAGTAGACTCGTTAATAATAGCAGCCATAATTAAAATTGATAAAACTAAAGCTGAAGGTCATTCTCCCAAAACGGCAGAGCTTCGATCACCTCACATGAATAAATATTCTAATACAGAAAACGCAAAGTCGGAATTTAATATGGCAAAGTGAAATTAAGGATTATGAAGCAAGTGAGAAGTGAGCAAGCAAAGTAATAGCTCAAGAGCCAAATCGGTTCGGTAAACGCCAAGCAAATAATGGAATAAAGAAAAACAGACTTAAGTCGAAAACATGAGCTCAAAATTCTCCAAAAGAATGACAAAGAGTCCTTCAAAAATGGTAAAAGTCCATAGTGTAAAAAAGGTAAAGATCACCAATGGTGCCACTAAAAAGGTTTGCATTAAACATTAGAAATTCTGACACCATATCAGAAGATAAGAAATATCACACTAGAAAGATTGGACACAGTCATACCAACAATAATAATAATTTATTAAAATGAATTAAAGAAACTTAAATGTAGGACACACAGAAGAGAGAACCGTAAAACTGGAATGCGATTCCTCTCTCATTCCTCCAATTAATTTGCTTCCCAGTGCTACCTTATAAAACGCGAGTAGAAGGTAATTAGTTCCCTTAGTTAACATTTGCTTGCCTTTCCGGAATAACCAGCTCGTCCTCATAGTGCAAGAATAGCAATAGGCTAGTGGTGATCAGAAGTCGCCCCACGCATCTTTTATCAATTTCGACATATTGATTTTCCTATTGTTCTAGTATTTCAAAATTTTAATATGCATTCGGTCTTCGAATTTCTTCATACAAGGAATGTACATTGATTTTATTATCAGGCATTTCTCTTGATAAAAACCCAATAAAATTTTCAATATCTGCCTAATTTACTTGCGATGAAGTCAGAAAGCACCACTGAAATTTGTTATTTCTTGTGATGTTAGTTTCAGACCATTCTTCGACATGTGGGAAGAATGCTTGGTAAAAATTCTGTACTTCTTTGGTAAGCTTTTCCGTTATAATCGGATCTAATTACTCTAAGTTTGTCAATTTTATTTTTATTCTTTAAAGGAATAAATTTTTCCTAAAATCGTGATTTATATTGAAGGGTGAAATCGTTCAAAATAAGACTAACTTCTGCAAGTGAAATATGTTCTCCTTTAATCATATCAACAAGCAGTTTTACAATTATCTGCAAGACAGAAAATGGTGCAACTGTATTTTTAGAGAGTGTAAATATGAATGTCATATCGACATAAGACATTACATACTGGAATGAAATTACAAACTTGATTTTCTACGAAATAAAAGCGAGAAATAAAGAAGAAAATTGATATTTCTTCTTTTGTTTTGCAGTAAAACTGATGTCAAGAATATATGAATTAACATCAGTTTCACTGCAAATCAAAAGAAGAAATATCTATAATTTCTAAATGAATTAGGTATCTAGTAACATAAAATTATATTTCATTTTCTTAATAAAACTATTTTTCTTAGAAAACATTTTTTATGCAGATATATATATCCATTAATTACCTCCATGAATAAAGAAAAATTAAACTTCTAATAAAAATCATCAATGTTTCTTATTTTTCTTTCGGTTAAACACATACTATAATATTACTTACAGAATATATATTGTATTGACTAATTGAAAAAAAAGTAATGTGTTTAAATGTTGGTTATGTATTTCTCTCTTTAAGGGAGTTTTGATTTTTATTCCATTTATATTTTCACCTAAATATAATTTGTTATTTGTAGTTTTCATTAAAAATACAATATTAATTAGTCATTGTTACCAGAAAAGATTACGTATATATAGGGATAATTCTCCTTTTATTATGAAATCAATAAAAAATGTTTCAAACATGAAGCATAGCGCTATTTCGAGGTGATTTATCTTAGAAATGAAATAAATGCAGTTCAATGAATGATGAATATCATGCAAAAAATGCAAATAATTTTATTATCACTGTAGATTCGATATTAAAATATGTAACGTTACGCAATTAAAAATATCAGGTAGCTAAAATAAAAATTATTGTTTGAAAAATAGTTCAACCATTAGAACATGCATTCCATTATTTAATTATAACACGCTTCAAATATTCTGCAGTAAAAATAATCTTCATCATCCCTTGAATAACTTCTTTTGAAAAGTGTCAATCTATTTTCAGATAATACCGGCTTGTTAATTTAAGTGCTTTGTTCACTAAAAATAGAACTAAATATTATGAGACATGCGTTGATAAGGGTATTAAAATTAAAGTGTACTCTGTTATATGTCCACAACTTATCTTTAATAATTTCAATAATGGTCATCTAAAACATATACTATACATACGCCGTTATAAAGTTTAAAAATGTTGATTGTTTAAGATAATTATAATAATGTTGAGAACTAAACAATCTCAGGAAGTAGTAATTAAAGACTTGTGTTAAAAAGTAGAGTATAAGAAAACTTCTTTTATCATTTTCCGTAATAATTAAGACATTAAATTCCATAAGATTTAAGCTATAACTCTAAAATGTTTTATTAAATGTAATTGTTTTATAATTTCTCTCGCTTTAAATATCATCTGTTTACATGATAATATTATTTCAAAAACTGATCATAGTTCCTTTTCATACTTAAGATGTCTTAAGTCCCTGTTAAAAGGCTTTAACTACCTTGTTCACAAACTTCAATAAAAAAACATTCTGAATAGAAACTTTTAAAATGAAATCAATGTCATCCATCACATAATATTAAACCTCCTTTACTTCCTTCTGAAAGCCAATTCATTTCTGAATACTCTAAGCTATATTTAATTTGAAGAAATTATAAAAATGAGTAAAAAATATAAAATCAATATTTTAATTAAAGATGGACTAAAAAGTGTAAAAATAATTTTAATAAATGTAAAAAATATATATTTTATAAAGGCTTGAGTACATAAGCTAACTAAGTAATGACCATAAATGTAGTATCATAGCTACTTTTTAATATATGAGATGAAAAGAAGTATTAACACTTCAGGCGTTTATAAGAAATATGTTATTTTACGTTTAAAATGATTTTTTTACCTTTATAATCCATGTTTAAACGATGGTTCGACTTAAAATTTTTTTTTACTTATATTCATTTCATTATTTTTGGTCTGGAAGCTTAAGACATAAGAAAATGCAATTACTTGGTGTATATGTGAGCGAAACATTTCAATTCAGTAGGACGTTATTAAATGCAGGACTCGAACTTCCATCTTGCAAATGTATGTTCATTTTTGTAAAATAATAATTTTAAATTCCCTCATTTCTTAATATTCATTTATAAAACCTTAATGTGTTTTATATTTCTTGTATCTTATTGTAATTATCAGAATTTGCAAAAAGAATGTTCGTTTTCCCATTTTTTTCACATAAATTACTTTTTCCGATTAATGAATAAGTATTTTTGTTGAATATAATTTAAATGTATATTAAGTATCTTTAAATAAAACAATATAAAATATACTAGAAATTCGTTTTAAAGTAGAAATCATTTAATCAAATAATAATTTTCTAGAAATTTAAATTGGCTTAAATTTTTTGGCATAGATATTAAATTTAAAAATAGCAGCACTTAAGCATTTCGTTATTATATTTGATTAAGATTACATTTAACTATCTTAACATTAAAGTAATAACTATTATGTTTGCTATTTATCGAAATACAAAGTTGGATTGCGCAAGTGACATGAAACAAAATAACATACGAAGAGAAACTAAATTTTGCACAATTTTTTATATTTGGATTTTTCTGCTAAAAAAAAAATTGCTTTGATATTTTAGTAGACGTATTACTTAAAAGAATGCGATAGTTAGAGTATTTGAAAATAGAATTTTAAAATAGTAAAGACTCACTAGAGAAAATTATCAGAATTTGCATTTTTCTGAAAAGTGTGGATTTTTTGGATTCCAGTACATTGTATTAAAAGTCTACTAATTCATAATGCTGATATTTGGCACGTTATGAAATGAAAAAAATATCATTATTATATACATTCCTTTGTTTCTAACAAATACTCACAAATGTATGTTTTACGCAACATTTGTATAAAATTAAAGAATATTTGATCCACAGAATTAAAAAAAAATTTAAAAGAAAATCATCAAATATAATTTTCAAAAAAATATTTCTTTTCAGTATATTAAATGTTATGTTGATAAGTATTTTGCAATTCTTAAAGTTACAAATTGCGCATATTTTACATAAAACGTACCTAAAGATAAGTACATGACTTACAAATATAAGTACAACCATATATTATAATTTCTTACGCATAATTATGTATTACATAAGTGTGATTCTCATTACATAGACATATGCAGAAATATATAGATCCTCTAAATTTAAAACAATTTCCATTGCTTCTATTGTTAAGAAATAGGATATTTTGCTTAAACCTGGGATAAAATAAGATAATATTTCTTTGTTGAAAGTATCTCAGTGACCTTAAATAGATCAGTAAAGTCATTAATAATTTTCTCTAATTTACATGTAGTTCAATTAGTTACAATTTTTGTCATCTTCAGATTATTTGTAGTCTTACCACACTATTTAAAAACTGAATCTGTATTATTGTTATTCTTAAATGTTAAACACATTTCTTATTCAGATAAGCTTTTATTTATTTATTTTCATCAAGTATAAAATGCATCTTGCTCATTTGAATCTATAGAGGATTTTAAAGACAGATAGAATAATATTCTTTGTGATTAACTCAGATAAAAAACATATTAAGAAAAAATTGCAACACTTTGGTCATAGACTTCTAACCATTTATCGGCCCTATCATTTCATTTCAGGATAAAAAAAAAACTGCTCACCACACCTTTGACGTAAAATTACTTACTATTCCATTTTTTATGTAATATAGAAATTCAAAATATATTCATGAGTTTTCAGTATATTTATTTTTTTTTTATTTTTTTTTTATCAGATATTTTGAAAAATATTTTCAAAAGTCAGATAGCGAAAGTAAACACGCAGAATTATTGCTTTCTCTCTATTTTATTCGTATTTTATACCATGCGAATAAAAAAAAATACGCAAAAGTCTAGTTTGAGGAAAAAAAATGGGTAACTCCTCAAGATTAACATTGGGCTTGGAAATCTGGAGTGGCATGTCGGTGTGAAATTTAAAATTGTCGTGAATTGTCTATGATTCAAACCTTTATTTAACTTTCTTTGCTTATATGTACTTATTTATTTCCAGAACAAAATTTGGACTCGTATTTTAACCCACTTGTTAAAATCCTATCGAGCTTAACTTTTCAACATACGTACAATCTTAATGACAATACAATACTATTTCACGTTTTTTTTTATTTAGTTCCTTCAAGGCTGAGAAAAATTTTGATTAGGTGAAAACGTTTTACCAAAAGACCATTTGTTTCACAATTTTCGTAAATTTTATTTTTGTAAAAATTTGTAGTTTACCCTCAGTTTTCAACGCAGTAGTACTTTTTTTGTAGCAATAATTCTTAATAAACTTTTACATGTTAATTATTAGTTTTAAATGCAAGAAGCAAAATGATTCGGACAATTTTTTTAATCTTTTTTTTTTTTTTTATTTGTACGGATATTCTTAAAAATAAATTAATCTTCCATTTATAAGGCAGTGTAACTTTGATATTTAATTTTTTTTAAAATTTGTATTTGTTGTTTTATTCATCTTATTGGTTTTAAATGACGTCTCACTTAGAACAAGCGTTGGGCTATTCGTCCCGGAATTGGAATCTCAGTCAAATGACGAGCACAACACCAAAACGGGCACTTCCCTCACCAGACTTCCACATCATACCAATGGAAGGATTGGAAGCTTTGAAAGCTTTAACTGCATCAACTCCTCTATCCAGCTTGTCTTTAGTGGCATCAGGACTCTAATCCTTAATTTGAATGATACAACTCCGTCTCTGAGTTCACGCCTAGGTTACCGCGACCACCTGTTCTAGATGGGATTTACACTTACTATACCCTAACAAAATACATATTATTTTAAATTTCATTTAAAATAATTAACTATTGATTATTGCTGCAGTTAAAGGACGTTTATTTCATCTCTGGATACAAATATGGTAACTAACGAAAGAAAATTCATAGATGGCAAAAATGACACAATAGATTTATCTGTATTTTTCCTCCTTCAAGCATAGAAGACAACGAGAAGATCGAAGATTTCGCTAAGTTTTCTTTTATTCTTTACATAATCTCTATACATTTTTATATGTTCCAAAATTGCTGAAATATCATTTATAGATATAAAATCAAAATATAAAATTATTTGTATCAAACGAAAAAGTAAGACAATGAATCTTCTGCATTCACACAATGAAATTTTCTTCTCTTGTGAAAAGTAACTATTCTAACTAATGTATTGTTCACATTTATGCAAATTTCTCAGAGTGTTTTTACTTCTAGATCGCAATATCCCACAATGTTGATATATACATCATTGTTTTATATTTTCAACAACTTTTCGACAAAATATTTTACAATATTTACAATATATTCAAAGTTCTTTGATTTTTTTTTAACTTGAAGAGTAAATTACTCTCAAAATTGACAGATTTTTCTACAGAAATTCTTAGAATATTATTTATATATAAATTTAAATATTTATCTTTTATTAAATATCCGTAAGTTTTTTATGCAATTTCAAACATAATTACAGAATTTTGTAGTAATATGTTTAGTGGCAGAAATGAAATAATACAATTATTCTTAAATGATTCTGAAACTTCACTCATATATATATATATATGACCAATTTCTTCTACAATGAAAAAGAGCATGAAAAATTTATTGCATAAATAAATCAAACATTATATTCATTCAAGCAAAAATACACTAATTATATTTTCATCCTTTTCAATTATTTAATTATACCAGTATTTTTCCATTCAATGAATTTTTTTTTCAATATCTCATTTTCTAGCAATTTATAGGAAATTAGGGAGGAAGAAATTTTCTTCATTTTGAAGTTTACTGTAAGTGCTGCAGCTAGAGTATTAAAATTCAATCTCGATTTCTCACTAGTCCAAAAATCATTATCAATGGGAAAAAAATCTTTCAACGACTGCATTAGCTCCAGGGCTGCACAGCGTAAATTCAATAACTAAATTTTCATATAGAATGTGTTTATTTTTTAAATGGATAAACATTTCCACAAATATTTTATTAATTTCTAAATGTTGATTTTCTGAATGTTTTAATTTATCAAAATTCATATATACAATCAGTATTCTAATTTCTTCAAACAGACAATTGTCATCAATTTTGATAACAGGCATTTCTTTCGATAAACCTCAATTCAATATCTGCCCAATTTACTTGCAATGAAGTTAAAAAACACTATTGAAAACTGTATTTGTAGTGATAACTTGTTTCAGACCATTCTTCGACATATTGGAATGACATATGGTAAAAGTCTTGTACTTCTTTGGTGCATTTTTCTTTTATACCCGGATGGGACTCCTCTATGTTTGAAATTTCCTTTTTTATTATAAAAGGAGTAAATTTTTCTTCAAATCATGAATCATATTGAGGACAAAATCACTCAAAATAAGAATAATTTCTAGAGCCGAAATATGTATACCTAACATCTTTTGAATCGTTTCGTGGAAAATAGATGCCTGATGAAAGACAAATACCTTAATATCTCCAATAATTCATAATTGTAGAAAAATTCTATAATTTTTGATATTTGTCTAAGCTTAATAAAATGAATGGAAATGCTCAAATAATGGTAAAATATGCTCAAAAACAGTTCTTAGACGAATCATCTAACTTCTGAATATCCGAAAATTCTTGTATTCAACATTTGCGTAACAATTAGGCGCGGCATTTCCGAATACAGAATTTAACAGATTAGACTTGAAAAATCGAAAAGGAGGACAGGAAGGAGGAAACTTTTCGGGGGAATAATATATATATATATATATATATATATGTGTGTGTGTGTGTGTGTCACCTTTTAAATTCGGACGATACAATAATGCAGGAAGGAATTTGACAAATTCCTTTAAATTGTATATTCTAGCATCATTTTTTACATTTCATCAATTGATTGTTACTTGATGCCCATATAAATATTTTCTTATGAAAAATAATAAGGTGCTTCTATAAGAATCAAATATAATTTTTGATCGTAGAATTCTAATTTGTTCATTAATTGTTCCTCTAATTTTCATTTAACCATATCATACAATTTGTATTGCAGTAGTTACTACTATTAATAAATGATCAGTGATACTTTTTGAATCGTAAGAAATGTTATTTACAAATACTAAAAATTTAAATTTCGAAGCATTTTCTTAAAAATACAAAAGAAGCAACACTACTATATCTGTAGGGAAATGAGCTACTTGAGGTAATATCTATTTAATACTTATTTCACCGATTTATGCATCGTTTGTAAATATTTATGTTAAAATTAAAAGTTACTTCCCCATTTATCTGTTTCATGCCCATTGATAGAAATATACTGCACAACATTCTGAACAATTTATGTATTTTTGTGGATTTAAAAATATATAGTCGTTAGCTTTCTTCAGAAATGGCAAGTCAATTTGCAAATACGTACAGCTCTTTTAATTTGCTTCATAACGCACTTCATGAAGCTCCATCATATTATGCTAAATATTCATAAATTTTTCATTAAAGACTTCTATATGACCTGATTTGAAGTCACTGAGGCATTAAATTAGCTTTTGACCAAAAGAAAATTAATTAAGGGTAGGAAAACTGCACGCCATCAGGATGACATTGCAGCAAGATGTCGAAAATTATTTTTTGGGCAAAAAACACATGACAAGATGCTAATTTTCTTGCTGAGCACGCAATGCTGAAAAGAAACAATGAAAAAAAATTCTAATTAGCTTGAAGTTAAATCCTTAAGTTCTTTTTTCTTACTTAAGGTAACGCAAACTTGCTTTCAAAACATTAACTTTACAAAAAATTAAAGTTATTGAATTTACTGTCTCTGTTAAATTTCTTTTATCATTCTGACAGTAACGAGATAAAAATAAATATCTTATTGTTCGATAAAAATTGGTCAGCTTGTAGTTGAAATTATCATTTCGGAGCAAAATGTTAAATGCAGAATATATATATATAATTTATATTCAGTAATAAGATCAATTTTTCATAGTAATGATCGGTTGCTGAATTTATGTATATCTTTATTCTGACAGACTGAATATAAACTATTTAGGTGCCATGTGTGATGTATTAAAAGCTTACAACCTTTTTGTTTTTAATTACACATTCGTAGAAATAGTTATAAAAGGCTTATTTCAGCATTGCTTAAAGTGTACAAAACCTCAGAGTTATGTGTATAAGCAATTGATAAAACTTTAAATCAACACAAAAAAAATTAATTAATCCTGAATATTTTTGCAACACTGCAATTTTAAAATCTCTCAGCGTATTCTAATTCCAAAGTTAAAAGTAATAATCGAATATAGTTTAAAAGGAATTTTTTTAAATCAATAATTAAAATAAAATGATAAATATCATTTATACACACACTCTCTCACAAAGTGTATTACTATCCAAATAAATTGTTCAATACAATTTCAATCTCTCTCTTGGAATGATCTTCATTTAAAAAAAAATAATAATAAATAAAGGCCTAATGGCAAATGAATATTTATCAGTGGTAAAAACTATTACTACATTGAATGTAATTTTTTTTCCGAAATTTGTGTACCATTTTGATCAAATGGAAAGATGCATTAAACAAATTATTTCCATTATAATTATAAAATTCCTCCAGTAAGTAATTTGTAATATATATATATATATATATATATATATATATATATATATATATAAAAATCATACACACACCGTATCTATTTAAAGGAATGCGTCTCGGTAGAGGTAGAGGAATTAATGAAACTAGAAAAATAATCTTTGTTAGTAGTGTTCTGAGTCTTAAAGCAAGTTTATGCTCGGTAAAAGACAGTTTTCTGACAAAGGAGAACTTAGAAAAAATTTAATTCCTCTCTTCTGAAAACTTCTTTTCAGTAGGGAAATAAGGAACAATATTTGTATTTTGGGAAAATGCAAATTATAGTGCTTTCTAAATAATGTTTCCTATTCAAAGAAATTAAAATCCAGTTATTCTTGTTTTTACAGTTCTGAATGGGAGTAGGAGAAACTGTGTTATCAAGTTGTAAGGCAATCTAAGAAGTGAGTAATGGAAAGCAGAATTTTTAATCAAGCTGAGTTTAAAATTCCAGTTTTGAGTATCCTCAGTGAAAATACTACTGATGAAAATAAGTTGGTTGAACTCCTTAAAAGCAGTGGAAGTGCAAAAAAAAAATTAAGATTGATGAAAATTTATGTACTAAAGACACCAAAGATGACAAAAAATCTATCATTTCAATTGTAGTTTATGATGTAAGCTTCATCAAATCTAGCATGGATAGCAATGAGGAAGACGAAGATCCAGACAAAAATGGCTTCAAACATTATATAGATGGCTAAAGATATACATCCTAATTTTAAGAAAAATCATGATAACTATTGATGACTTTGTCTTGGTTTTTTATTTGGTTTATTAGCATCGCTCTAGAAAGAACAGGAGGGTCATTGGCGACAGATCTCGTAAATTTGAAACTTTGGTCTACTGTCGAAGACGACACCTGAGCTAGTACTCCCCTCTTCAAACTTCCACATCATGCTAACGATAGGACTTTGCGTCCCGACAGATTTAACGGGCATCAGTCGCAGCTACTCAGCTTGTTTTTACTATTGGTGGCAGTAAGGAATTAATATCATGGATTACCTTAATATCATGTGGGAAATATCCATGTGGAAAAAATGCTTGTAATGCACCGGCTTTCAAACAAATCCGTGAAACAGATTATTTTCTTTAAATTTCTGCAAGAGCACAAGTTGTTGCTCATTACATTCTTTTTTGCAAATAGTAAACATATTTAACAAAAAGAGAGTTTTCATTTTATATTCACTTGGAATTTTTACAAATATCTTTGACAGTTTTACTTATTTATGTATCATTTATTTAAGTCTTTGTATAAGTTGAATTTCTAATTCAATTACCTTTTTATAGTTTATTCCTCCTGAAGTAAAGAACCTTCATCTAAAGAAAGAAATGTTTGATTCGGTATGTGCGCCTTATTGGTATGTGCTATAGTACTTATATATAATAATATTTCTTTTCATAAAAATTTAGGAGTAAAGATCTTTTTTTAATTCATTTTTGGTAATAACTACTTTTTGTTATAAAATATTTTGTGAAAGGGAATGATTTTTATTCCTAAAACCTGTTTTAAATTTTAAATAAAATTTAAACATTATGTTGTTGTAAATAGGTAATTTATGATTAGCTTATTGACATGTTTAATGTATACTTCTTGTACGTTATTAGTTTCATATGATACACACAAATGTCAATAATTTTATTGACTTTTATGACATTTTGTCTTTATAATGTTTAGCATTTTCATATTATTTTAACTTTTTGGTCTTGCTTTTTCTGAATGATACTTTGTACGTTTCAATAAGAATAATTCTTAGCTTCTTAACAATGGAATTTATCAGTTTAAAAGTTTCAGTTTTACGTTTTAGTTTTGGTTATTTTGTTTTTCTAAAAAATTTGTAATTTATTATTAACATTTTTTAGCAACTCTTTGAACGGTAATTATTGCATATCATATTATATATATATATAAAAAAAAAAAATATATATATATATATATTGTTGCAACCCTCAATCTTAAAGTGACTGGGACAATATTTATATATAACTTACATTATCTCCATTTTTGAACATTTCTTAATCCTTTTCTCTTGGGATTTGTTCTGGTAAAAATGTATTTATTTAACTTGTCTGTAATTTTCGTTAATGTTCTTATTTTTGTTTTGAATTACAATTAACATGTATATGTATTCTTGAATACTGCTATATTCTTTTTTTTTTTAGTAAATGTAAGGCTTTCTATGTAATAATATTTTGAATGTTTTAAATTACGATATTTTTTTTAACTTCACTGCCTTAGGGGTTTCAATTAACTCTGAAAAAGGTTTATTATATTAATTGCAATAAATCTAATTTTTCTGTAACTGTTATATATAATTCAAAGTATGATTCCACATAATTTATAATTATGTTTAATTAACCTTAATAATTACACTTATGAAAAAAAAAATAAGCCCGATCAATATTGTGAGATTTTGTGAGATCGATCGATATTGTGAGATTTGTAATTCTAAATATAATTTCATTATATATATATATATATATACCGGGTGTCCGTAATTAAACGACCCTACTTCAAAATTATGTACAGACGAAACTATTGTTCATAAAGTTATAAAATTCTGTGTACGACATAAGGAAAGGATAGGAATTTGTTTGAGCAAAAAACAAAAAAAAAAGGTTCAAATTTTCGCCACTAGAGGGCGCTTTTGAATGAAGGCCGCATTTATTACCGCTTTTCTATTTGTATTTTATCGCTTTTTTTTCCACAGGACACGGTAACACAATAACTGATACTCATTAAAAAACGCAATCTGCAAAATGAACTGCTAACTTTAATTAAACTTCTTCGATGACTAATTTTCAAAGGATTTACACGAAGGAAGACGAAAATATGCAAATTTTTTGGATATCACACAGCAGCTGTTATAAAAGCAATAAACTTTCACGGGAGATTAGTTTATTTTCAGTGTGTTCGGTATTGCTAATCAGAATGTCATTACGTTTACCAAATCAAGCGTTGTTAGAAAAGTTATTCTATCTACACGATAATTCCGCAATAGTTGCTCTACGAAAATTTCGGACTTTAAAGGGGATGCGAAAATGTTCATTGACTGCTATAAATCTTCGATTAATGGTAACCAAATTTGAAGAAACAGGATCGGTGAATATTCGTTCTGGAAGATGAAAAAACCTGTTTCTGCGGAAGCAATAGAGTAAGTTGCACGTCAGGTGGAAGAAGACAAAGCATCCAACTTGCAGGCTAGTACAAGTGTTCGCCGTGTGGCAGAAACATTGCATCTGCCTCGTTCAACTGTCCAAGAGATCATGCGAAACATCCTCCGTTACTATCCATACAAGCTTCACATTGTGCAAGAATTTCTTCCACATGATTTCGAGACTCGACATCTGTTTTCACTGCAGTGTTTTGCTCGTTTGGAAGTTGGTCTTGGAATATCCTCTGGACAGACGAAGCACACATTCATTTGGACGGTTCGGTGAATACTCACAACTGCAAATTTGGGAAATAGACAATCCGCATTCCACCTTACAAGATCCACTACACTCACCAAAAGTAACGGTGTGGTGTGGGTTTTCCGCGTCTTTTATTCTTGGCCCGTATTTTTTCGAGGAATTAGGTGCTGGAGGTCCAGTAACATGTTCTATCACTGGACAGCGATATGCATCGTTATTACGGAATAAAATTATTCCGGCTCTGCAAGCACGTCATTGCTTTTAACGCATAATTTTTATGCAAGATGGAGCTCCTCCACACATTACACGTTGTGTTAAGGACGTTCTCAAACATCGCTGCACAGAAGAACGTGTGGTCAGCTGCCAATTTCGTCATCTGTGGCCTCCCCGATTGCCTGATCACAATCCATGCGATTTTTGGCTTTGGGGCCATTTAAAACAGCTGATAAATTTGTGATCAACCAAGAACTTTACCTGATCTCAAAGACAGTGTATCACGACATGTTCGTAACATTTCCCAGAACACACTGCGGTCAACGGTGGAACATGCTATCAATTACGATTTCAAATAGTAGCTGAAAATGATGGTCATCATGTTGAGCATTTATTGTTGTAACAAAATTTGTAAACTGTTATAAATGTATGCTTAATATGATCTCCATTAAAAACGCCCTCTAGTGACGAAATTTTGAATTAATTTTCTTATTCGCTCAAAAAAATTCCCATCCCTTCTTTCTGTCGTTCACAGATTTTTATAACTTTCTGAACAATAGTTTCGTCTGTACACAATTTTGAAGTAGGGTCGTTTAATTATGGACACCCATCATATATATATATATATATATATATATATATATATTTGATTTAGCAAATTTTTAATGTGTTATATAACTTAGATAACATGTAGAAACTTAATTTAATTCACCTTTACTATAAATTGGTAAGAAATATTTCTAAAGTACTTTTGATTAAAAAAATAAATGACGTACTTTAGGAAAAATATTGAACATTGAAAGGAAATTACCTTCAAAAATAAAGTAGAACCTTCGGTAGTTTAAAGGCTTACCATATAGGAGTATGTTTACCTTGACCATACTGTATTGACCACATTTACAGTATAAAATATATATTTGTACTAAAAAAGCAATATGTAATATTTTTATGTAACATTGTTGAAGTATTAAGTTTGTTTTCATTGCAGTACCAATTAGTGTTTGGGTTAAGTTATATAAAGAAAATGCAGGAGAAGGAAAGTATTCATTTTGAAATGCACAAAACAAGAAGTGAACAGAAATTGTATTAAAATACCTCATAAATTGCATCATAATATTAATTTTTCTTCTGATTTTGACTTTCACGTGGAACAATGATAAGAAATGTATTTATAATGTTATAATTTACAGCAATACTAGTTTTTTTTTTAAAAAAAAAAAGTCAATATAACGTGTAAATTATTTATCTTGGTAACATTCCCGAAAAGAAGATGCGATGTCTTATCAAGCAATACTTTGAATTTTAAAGTTTACAGGCATCATAATGGAATCAACATTTCAAATTGTTTCAGAAAGATTACTAAGACCTACGTTATCTAGAAAACATGAAAAAAAATTAATTATATCAATATCCAAGTTAAAAAACCCTTTTATTTGTGTTCTGTTACTTAAAAATACAAATTTTCTAAAGAAATTTTAAAAGTTTAAATTCTTAAAGTAGTTAATTAAATAGAGTATATTTGTATCACAAAAAAACTCCTTAAGACAGAAAATAAATGTAAATTTCTGTTTTTCTTTTGCTTCAGGGAGTTTTTTTTATGAGGAGAAGAAAGAGAAAGATTAAATGCGAAACAAAAATTTCAGAGTATGTGTTATTAGAATACAAGATTGATCTACTTTTATGTTTAAACCATGCAATTTAAAAATTAATTGTCAAATAATTTAGAAATAAAGTTATTTGTCACTGCCTGTGGTTAAATGACTTATTTTATCAATATGTGGAATGCCTACAAAAGCATGAATTTCTATTACATTTTGCTTTTTAAAAGATATTCATGTTGCAATTTCATTTGAGTTTCTTAATTAATGAGAAAACTTAACTTATACAGTATAAGGATGATAATCGTAAGGAGAAATCATTACATGCTTAGATAAAAAAGTAAACGCAATTCTCATAAGAGTTATTACTTTCATTAAGTTCAGAGATGTTTAATTAAGCGCAAATTGAAATGCCAGCATGCTGCTTATAATTGATTCGAAGTTTAAGTGATTTGATAGTTACCAAGTAAATATGTAAAAACAGGAAACAAAGAAATTATTAAAATGAATTATTATAGGAAAGGAAAATTTACCAACAAAATACATGGTAAAAGATAAATGTATTCATTTGGAACATCTATTGTAAAATGCAATCAACCAGATGTGTTTCTTTTAATTTTTTTTTTCTAAACTAATATTCGTAATTAAATGTTTCGTCACTTCTTATTTGCTGTTATTTAATTTATTCTTAGTTATATATGTATCTGAATTGTAATTTACCTTTAAGACTGAGATATTGGTTTTTTCTTCTGGATCGAAATCAAACATAAAACTTTTCAGTCTTGATTAAAACAGACCTGAGAGGTATATCGAAAACAAAATGTATATGTATATATATAATGAGAATGTCCAAAATACATCCAATTTTGTAAATGTTTGTGATAACTATTGATATTGAATAAGTCTTTTTTATAATTTTATGTATTTATTTTATGAAATTATTGTCGTTGATATCGTTTCTGTACACATTTCTAAATGAAAAGTTTTAGAACGTTTCAGTTGAAATCATTATTTCCTACTCAGACAAAAGGATAATGAAAATTAACTAACATGGGATATTATTTATTACCAGAATAAAGTTAGGAACATTTTTCATAAATTCTGTACTAAAATATCATTCTTACGGAGAAACTTTAATATATATATATATATATATATATATACATATGTATATGTGTGTGCTTGTGTGTGTGTGTGTAATGCCAGATACATTTGTACCTTGAGGATACATCAAAAGTCTGAATAACTTGTTCACATATCGGTCTAGTAGACTAGTGGTCATGGTCGCGAACTCACGAAAGGCGTTGTTTCTGTCAAGTCGAGCCACTTGAGACTCACCGTGTCGCGCTGCTGCTGCTTGTTTAATCTGCCGAGGCTCTAAATCCTTCCAGTGGCTTTAGTGGAACTTTGAAGAGAGTAGGGCTAGCTCAAGAGTATCGCCTTCGTTACTTGATCGAAGTTTAATGGTATGGGTTCCGTCGCTAATAGACTACATATTGCTTCTAAGTGTGACGTGTGCTCATTGTCTTCCGAGATCCCCATTTCTGGATCATTAAATTTTTAAGGTTGCTCTTCCCTGATTTAGACTTTTTGTTTATGTATTAAGTTATGTGTCTCTTGATGTAGAGCTAAACTTGTTAATGAAATTTTAATATATGCATGTGTTTCTGACATTTTTTTTTCAAAATTTTCTTATAAATGACGCTTTTTTCATATTTGTTTTTTTTTGGTAAGTGAATAAGTAATACGTTATATAGAAATGAGTTCGTTTTACTTAAAAAAGTTATAAGTATATATATTTTGAATAAAGCATAGCATCGAAATTGAGCAAATTATGTACTTTTTAGTTTCACCATAAAAAATACATTGTTGCCCATTTGTTGCTCACGGTTGTTTTAATGCAAAATGATGTACTATTTGCACTTCAAATAGGAATATGAATATCGTTTACTTTGATGTAATATGTTATTAAAGCATTTCTGAAAAGAGATTTCTATCAGGAAAACAAGAAATGTGTTCATTGTAATAATAAATATAAAGGAACGAGATGTGGAGAAGGAAGAAAGGAATACCAGGTGTTACCAGGTGATTTGAGACACTCATATTTCTGATTATTACGGTAACGTCCTCGCCAGTCCTTTTTATCCATTGGGAAAGATAATTTTTACAATTTTAGAGCAGGTTGGCTTTCCCAAGTTTTGATTCAATGCAAAATCTAAAATAGATAAACATACTTACCACTGGAAAGGTGAGATACATTAGGATGTATAAATATCCTATGTAAACAGATACCGAAATGAAGAAAGAATTTCATATAACTTTCGGTTAAAGATATGATGAATTAAATGCAATATTTGACTTTTTTTTGGAAAGATAAAACCTTGTTGAGATGTTATCAAATTATTTGGATGCATTACTTTTGGGGAAAATGCAATAATTGTTTGAACTGAGGGAAAAAAAACTCATTTTTTAAATCAGATAGTTAATGGGTTAAAGAACAATCAATCAATTACCTTTGATTATCTTTGAAATCTTCAGCCTTGGTCTTTACTTCTTGATTTTTTGGTATTAGAGCCTCACTCGATTTCTTTGTAAAAACCTTTAGCGTTTTTTATTGCATTTTTAAGTAATTCCTTATTGTTTGTTTTCTCCTTCCCTCCCCCTAAATAACTTCCATTTTAGTTATTTGAGACGAATTTCCTTCAGACTCTTATATTTTACCTTTCTTCTTAGTTACAAAATACTTTCAACTTCGTGAATATGACCGAGGCAGCTGAAATGTGTGTCTAAGTCTTTATTCCCTTTAAAAACCATCATGCAATGGGTTTAATTCATTTTAATTTTTTCCGGGATCAAATTCATTGCATGTAATGCTGAAGTTACGAGATTGGGTTTCAGCTCAAGACTCATCTTTGTCATTTGACCGAGATTCAAAATTGCGAGGTCGGTCGACTGTAGTCCTTGTATTGCTTGTAGTTTGCCGTTAATATACAATCGACCAATCAAACCAGTTGTTCAGGTAACTAACCTTCCTCTGATTATTTTAGAATTGTAGTTCTTTTCACACTAAGCAGTTATGCATAGAATATTGAAGAACTGGAACGTGGTATAAATCGAGCTTCCTGAAATTTTCAATGTCGAGTAATGGGGAAGTTAAGTAACTAAATTATTAGTTCTTAGCTGTAATGTCCTTGACATCATACGATGCAAACATTTGTGAATTACCTCACCAGTAATAAACAGGTTTTTTTTTAATGTGACGTTAATGTAAAGAGAGCAAAATAAAATAAGTTTTCACAGACGTAAGAAATCATTCAAGGTAGAAAGAAAATTTCGGAGTATTATTTTATTTTCTAACAAAACCGAAAAATATATAACCCAATCGATTAAAAAGTTATTATAATGAAAAATGAAAAGAATGTTTCGCTAGAATTCACTAGAATATTGAAACACACACCAGTCGGGAAAAAAATCTAATATTTATAATTCTGAATTCAATGTATGTAATATACAAGAAATATACAGAAATATTCGGGACCTAATTTTTCTTCTTACTATTAAACTAATACCTTTTCTCTTCGACTAAAAAGAAATTTCACTTAAGATAACATTAATATTTATATATTAGAAAATATTATACACATTAAATATACAGGTGTATTTGGAATCTAAGTTATTTAGTTACATCAAAAACTATATATTAGTTATTTAGCAAAAAATAATATTTATAAACTGGAAATTTCTATTTATCTAAAATGAAAATATATATAATATTTTATAAATATGCTGGATTACTCAGAAACTAAATTTTCTTATTACTGACTAGACTGTAACATTAGTTATTCAGTAAATAGAGAAAGAAAGCTTCAGAAAGTTACAGTGGACAGAAATGTTTTTCAACATCACCATAAATGGTATTGACCGCACTCTTATACAGTATCTTTCAGAATGTTGTATTCCGGTTTAATCTTACTTATCTTTAGGGGATCTAAAGACAGGTCTCTCCTTATAAGCTATCATGTTTAAAGGACTTACCCCATCTCCTACGCTTCAGGCAAAGCGTCTTTGTGGTCAGTATTTCTTTCAAAAAGGATTTTCATAGGATTAATCTAAAACCCTGAGATTGGTGGGAAAGCTGTTACAAGACGAATTCGAAAAAAGAAGGAAAAAGCACCCAAGAAAAAAAAGGAAAGTATTTTTTTTTCTTTCTCCGTGGTAAATGGTACAGAAAATACAATATAGAAAGAAAATACCAATACATTTTGTTGATTTTTAATATAGAATCTTCTCCAGGAAATACAATTTCGTCATGAATTTCATATACTGTCTTGCTATATCTGATTCTGATTCCCCTCACGATTTTAACTTCATGATATAGTTTCTGTACTTCTTATCAATGGAATAGACACATACTGAATGTAACATTATATTTGTTTTAGTTTTTGATCAATTCGAACATACTAAGTATTATTGCTTACTTTCTTCATCAATGATTATATAGATAATTCATTAAATTGTACATCGACTCAAAGTAATTAGAAAAATATTCACCAATTTCGAATAATAATAATTCCCCGATCTACGTGTCTAGAAGGAAAAAAAAGTATCGTATCGCTCTTTTCAACAGATATTAATATCTAATTAAATTAATACAAAATGAAAGGTGCTTTAAATATTATTATAATAATAGAGAAACATGGATATCTTTTAAATTGTTTTTAACTTTTAATTTGGATAACTTTTAAAAAGAATGTTCAATTTTATCTTTTTTCTTCAATTAATTTTAATATCAATTTATTCCGTTTATATATATATATATATATTTAAAATTATTCACATTATTTTACACACACAAAAATAATGTGTGTGTAAAATAATGTGAATTTCAGTAATTATTTTGAGTTTTACTTTTTAAATTTTTTTGCCATTTTAAATTAGTCATTATGTTATACTTTTACAAATATTATTCAAACTTTGTGCAAATTTTTATAAACATTTAAATTCTAATTTGTTTTAATATATAAATATATATGGGGAGTTGTGAATTATTTTCTTATGGGCGATATTGTAGGAGTATGTAAATTACGACAAAACGCGAATATTCACAAAGGACTATTTAATTTTGACAAATGACAAACAAAATTAAATTAAATTCTGTAATATTCTTACAGCAATAAGAAGATCTAAAAAAGTCGTCATCTAGTGAAAAATATTATAATTATAAAAATATTTTAAAAAATTAACAAATCAAATGTTTTATTATAAAAATATTTTCATTTATAAATTATTTCCCTAACAGTAAATTAAATTACTAAATGTAACATAGAAAATACAAAAATATAATGATTTATATAAAAATTTATACACACTCTTGTATATATATATATATATATATATATATATATGGGAGGATGTCTTGCCTAAAATACTTATTTTCTTCATTTTAGCCTTCTTTTACTAAATTATAATAATCTAATTTAGTATATCACTAAACTTAATCTTTCAACCAATACCTCATGTTGTAATTGTAGCTGTCACCTTATTATGAAAAACCGCTGGTCGGGATCCTCTTTCCAAACATCAGCGTATACAAACCGAAATCTTTTCCGTTCCCTCTTTCGCTCGCTGCCCCGTCTGTAAAATGCTGCTGCTCTTAGAAAAGTCTAGCTATCATGTATTATAAGAAACCTGTATTAAAAAAATGCCCACAAATTGTTGACAAAATACAACTTAACTGAATAAATTATTTCTCCATTGACTGGGCTAAAACGTCCTTCGGAACAGAATAATCGAAGTAGATTATGCAATGTTTCAACACACACAGATATATATATATATATATATACAGTAAAATATCACTCTAAGGTATCCTCTTCATCGATTATTCTCTCTATTACTATATTTTTCAAATCCTGGCTTAATTTCTTTATAACGATGATAATATTTTCTCTTCTATCACAATAATTCTCTATGTTACGATATTTTTTTTAAAAAAAATCCAACTGAAGTTTGCAAATTAACGCTACAGAAAAAATTCTAGATAAAATGTAGTTGATCGTTGGTTTGGATTCTCAAGGTACATTCTCTGTCGAAACACTTCATCGAAGTTTTGCATTGCTCTTGTTGATTTAACTATGGTAACGAGAAAGTACATTTCTTGTAAGGGGAAGATAAAGTTGCATATCCTAGTCAACACAACATTAATCTTTACTCATATCCCCCCTTCGAAAAATGGTCAAGAATTCTTTTCACCGGAAATACTAAATAAAACATCGAAGTGTCTGGAAATAAACTTTATGATAAGTTCTTTTGAATACATTTGAGTATCTTAAGAATTTTAACCTCCAAAAAATTATATAAATTACGGTGTTATTATTTTCGTACTATGCTAGATGATTTTTTTAATTTATTCCGGAGTGTTATATTTATATTCAAATTCATTTCGCAAAAATCGAAAAAAATTGCTCCAAAAAAACTAATGTCCATCGAAGTGAAATTAAACGTCACAAAAAATATTGATAGATAAGTAAGTTGAGGTGTGAAAAAAATACGGATTATCACAATGGACTGTTGTAACCTTTTTTAAGGAAAGGAAGAAAATTGAAAACATTTTCAATTCTAATAGTATCGGTCCTCAAACAAAAAGGATAAAGACGGCTTTCAATGTTTAGAGAAAAACGAACTTTGAACGTACCTTTAAATAGGTCAATTATTTGCGATCAGGTCAGAAATTTTTTCATGTATGCTGAGGAACCCAGATTTCAAAGCAAGCAATGGATGTTACTCTTGTAATTGAAAGATTTTTAGAGCCAAAATGTTTCAAAAACATTAAGAGCATGCCAGAAGACTACGAACAAGCAAGCTTAGATGACTTCAAAAATATATAATGAAAGGTTAATGAAACTAGATAAAGATATGACGAAATTCATTGCTATTTTAATTGACAACTGATTTGCTCATAAACCTGTTACAAAAGTGCAGAGTATAGAAGTTCATTTCTTTCCACCAAACACTACTGCAGCTCTAAAGCCTCTCGAAATGAGCATTTATAAATGTTTCAAAATATATTACAGAAAACGATTAATGGATAAAATGATTTTTAATATTGACCAAAAGTATACAATGTATGTAACTGTAAAAAAAACATGTGAACGAGTTGCTTAGCGTTGGTAGAAAATGAAGAGATTGTTCATATCTAATTGTTGGATAAAAGTTGGCTTCATTCAAGCTGAATACGAGAGTCAAAGTGATACTTCTTGGTGAAATTCTGAATAAAAAAAAAGCTAATTCATGTCTTCGAAATTTCTTGACCGATTACGAAGATAAAACTAGAAAAAAAAAATTTAAAATGTTTACTCATGATTATTTAATTATCATTGATGAAGTACGGATAATTTCGGAATTAACAGTTGAAAACATTCTTTCTGAAATAAGAAATGATAATGTTAAAGTAAAAGAGTCAAGCGGTGATGACGATGTAAATGCAAAGGATCATTCCACAATGGTAAAGCCTAACTTGTCTCTTGCAGAAGCAGTGTACTCAATAGATACTCTTCATAACTTCATCTCGAGCTTACCTAATGTACCAGAGAAGCATTTAAATTCCTTAGATGCACTTTGTTCTTTTTGCATGAGATTGTCACCGGATAATGCAAAACATAAATAAATAAATAAAATTGGATTTCTTTTCCCAGAATTCCAAATAAATAAGTATTAATTAATAAATATGTAATATCATTTACTATCTAATACATTTTACAGCAAACATTTTGGGGTTTTATTAATTTATACAATAAAATTTTATTTTTAATATATGCGGTAAACATTTATAGACTATGGCATCACCAGAATCCTCAGCAAGGGTTCTTCAATAAAACGTAGGAACTGTAAAAATTACTCAACAATTTAAAACAATTTATTCTCCCTCCATTTAATATATATTATTATCTGCTGAAACGCGAAGTTTTGCTCAATGACAGCAGAACTCAATGAAAAAGAGGAAATAAGTAACAAAATTATTTTCGTTCCAGTATTGATTTCCACTATAATGATAATTCTCTTTAAAATGATTTATTATTTTGACCCCCGAAATATCTTTATTGAGGGATTTCACTGTATATATATATATATACAGTGAATTTTGCTCTTTAGTAATTTTGCTGTGTATCACAATATATATATATATATATATATATATATATATATATATATATATATTGTGAAATTTCATTCAAGAATTGAAATTTGTCCGCACAATGCCATTTTTTTACCTGTATATTTGAATTTTAGTTGTACGTTACCCTTTAAGTACTCAACCAGTCATCAGATATGAATCAAGGTAAATATTTTCTAAGGACGTATACAGAAGTAGTTATACGAGATACATCTGTTCATATTTTACTGTCTCAAGCCCTGTATGAACAAAACACTAAATAAACAATACACTAAACGTCATCTAAAATATATTAAAATCTTTCTTTTGTTTGTGCGTGTGTTGGACATAGAGGAACTCAGGTACCTTTTTGAAAAGTGTCTCTGAAGTATTTTTGTGGTGCGAGTGATGTGTTGCATATTTTTATATTCTAATACAGAGCAAACATGGATACTTGCTGTATAATGTCTTAACTTGGTGTGTAGACTTGCTTTGCGTAAACATTTGTGGGCACTCTGTAAATGATCTAATTTGGCACCACAGTATTTATATGTATTACCAAATCAACCATATTACTCATGCGTACAAAATTACAGAATACGTAAATATTTTCGATGAACTTTTTTTCTTTCCAGTGTTTGGCAGCACAAATGACGTTCATATTATATATTTATTCATTAATTATTGGAGATCATATAATAAGAGAAAAAAATACTGAAGATATGTAAAAAAAATTAAATTTTTCATGAAGCCTCAAAATTTTGAAAATGGAATGAAGCAATAATGAAACGATAGACAATGGAAGGCGTAATTACAATATTCATTAAAGAGTTAGTCAATCACATCAAACTACTAGTCAGATAAAAAAATAATACCAAATTCAAAACAACTTCTTAAGAACTAGAAAAATTATATTGTGAGCTGGTCATAATTTATTTTAGCAGGTTTATATAATTAAATTTGACTCTACAACATTCCTAAAAATCTTTTACTCATTTCCTCAATCAGATTTTGAGTAATTAAAAAAAATAAACAAATATTTAGTATTCCTTATGGACTCTGTACGAAACAGAAATAATTTAATTTGCGGTAATTCTCTTCTTTTGATTGATCGCCTTTCCTCACGCGACCTTCTTTTGAAATTGATTGCTTATCACCCCCAGATGATCATCTTAACTCATTTTCTGCTGAGTGCAACAGTAACCTAATTAGCAACAGGCTAATTCGATTCCCCAGTCGTATCATTTCTAGATTTCAGGAAAATCAAACAGGAGAGAAAACTAGAAATTTATCGAATACGTGAAGAAAATAAAATGGTTCGAGCCATAGAAAAGAGTGTCTCTTCTTGGCCCACATCCAGAAATAAAGAGCAAATGTTTCCCTTTCTCAGACTGATCCTAAGGTCTGAAAGTACAGGAGAAACAGGCTCTGGAGCCAGACCATTGGAATACTGAGCCGAAAGGACAACGATTTCTTTGCTTTTTTCGTGTTCTTTATCTTTCTTTTCAATTCCATTGATTCAGCTTAAGAAAGTGTTTGTTTTTAAAACAACCGTTTGTTAACACTTACCACTTTTTAACTTGTCTGACGAAGAAAAAGAGCTTTTTTGTCTCTTTCTCAAAAAAGAAGAAACTAGAGTTGTTTTTAGACAGATTTGACATTAACTAATAAAACATTTTAAAAGCAGACACATTTTTCAAAGAAAAGTTATAAAAAGACCTTTGGGTCTAAAGCTAAACGTCGAAACCGGCCTCTAAAATTTATGTTAAAAGATGATAGAGCAGAAAATATTTAGAGAAATATGACAAAATGACTCACGAAATGATGACGCACGATACTATTATTCGAAAAACAATTTTTGGAACAAGTAATTTTAAAAATAATTAATGCGTTTTGTTTTCAAACAATATTGTTAAATTCTGAAAAAATCAGTTTGGGAAATCATTAAAATTATATATAAAAGTTATATAGTGAGTATATATATATATATATATATATATTATAAATTCCTATAATTACTGAAATTTAAATATTTCTTATATATTTCAGCTGATTTATGTGTTTTTGGAACGAATATCTTATGTCATTTAGGACGAAAAAAAGTATTGAAATAAAAATTTGATAATTGCATTCAATTTGATTACTGCATTAAAGTTTTATAGGTAAGCTTGAAAAAACTCCAAAAAACTTTTTAAAATAATAAGTTAGACATTTTTTAAATAAAATAATTAAAGCTCTCCGAATTAGATCTATAGTAAATTTCATAGTACATTTGTTATATATGAAAATATCGTCAAGAAAATTTCTCAAGACTATATCTTGAACATAAAAAATGCCTCAGGAAAAATACAACACTTACACCTATAAAAATAAAAATAAGAAAACAAAACTGATTTATATTCTGCAAATGCATAAAACAAAACTAAAAATGTTTGTAGAACACTAATTTTTAAACATGTTATTTCGCAAATAATAAAACACTCCAAGATCTTTTTTTTTTTAACTAAATACGATTGAAAATAATTTTTCTTATTCAAAATATGTTCTTGCCCAATATTGATAACATTCGTAACAGCAATAAAATATTATTCATCTTAGTCGCAACCTAATGTTTTTATAAAAGTTTTGAAAACAATACATTTATGCAAAAAATTAATAGAAAATAAAATTAGGAACAACTAATTCTGTATATGCTACCTTCCAATTGTTTTTTCAGTCCTAATTTCACTCAGTTTAACAAAAGTGATTTTTTTGTGCGCTTTTATATAATTCACTAATTTCATTTTATTTCTAAAATATGTTCTTCTATAATCAGAGAAATTAGCTAACTGTATTAGTGATTATATGTATCAAAATTCTTATATGTTTCTAGACGTTTTAAAGTTTCAATGTATTATGTAATCATTTGCCAATTGTATTATAATATTTTGTATACTTTGATACTCTATTTGGTGCAAAAATATATACGTGATTCCAGATACAGTATTTTCTTTGGAATGTCAGTTCCATATCATTAAATGCATATGGAATTAGTATAATATCTAACTAAATTTTCTTATAACTTCTTCCATTACATTATTGGGCTTTTTTTCACCCAAAGCTACACCTTTCATCCGACAATCTTTCAATGATTGTCTCATAAATGTTCTTAACATTTTATTCGCTGATTTGATTGATTTTTCTCTTTTAGTCTCACCCACACTTCCATAATTTTTTCTTCCCTTTTTTTTCGGTTTAAGAATTCTTTAGTTTCACTGTCAGAGATCAAGGATGCATATTTGAAAACTAATATCTCAGAACTTTGCTGCAACTTCATAGTTGTTCCATCGAAGTAAATGGTCTGATGTATATCACATTACAAACATGTTGATGACCTTCAAACCAAGTTTTAAATTCTGCACTGTCTTCTTCAAGGACAAGTTAAGTTTGACTACGTTCTTCGTATCGCTTTGGAGTTACTTCATTTCCTGTCACAAAGCTTGTCAGCAGGTTCATAGCACAGCCTATTCCAGTTATCCTCTCGTCAACTAACTTCCATTATAAGACAATCCTATATCGACAATTTTTTGTTATTCCTCGAGCCATATGCTTTTTTAACTATTTCACGAATATCGAGAAAATGTGATTTGCCAAAAGAGATATCCTTGTAGAATTTTAGCTCTGCAGAAACTAAAAGTTTAACCATCCATTATATGCAAATTCATATGCATACCAATCCTAAGTGGCAGAGTTCCGAACTCAACTTCCTTTGCACTAATCTCATGTTCATATTATTTATTGCATCAGAAAATTGATGCTTACTAACATACCTAGCGCAATTTAGTATCAATCGACAGTTTTCAAGAGCATGTTTCACATATCTTAGTCATATCATTAAATTTATATAAAATCATTTTTCTTTGACGGAAATAAAATTTGAATGATGTACTAGGACAAGATTTGTATAGGGAATCTGTAAGTAAATTAAGTTTCCAGTACCTATAAGATGTAGTTTGGTACATCATGGGAATCCTCTGTTTCATCTACAATGCATGTATTCATAATATTAATTATTCTGAGTCTCATAGTAGTATCTACAGAAAGGTGGTTTTTATAATTATTCTTTACAATAGCGTTCAATCGCTTCAATCCATTTTGGCTCTTAGAAATTCTGGAACGTTTCCTCCGTGTTATTTCCTCATTTAAGAAAAATGAATAAAAACAAACTGCAAAATAGAACTACCTAAAACATATAAACCACTGAAAAATGAGAAAAAAATCGATATTTTTGCCATTTCTAGGGTACTGTGTAGCCTTCAGAGCCTAAATACTTTTCCAGCACGTAAAAGAAGAGTTTTAATATTAAATACATTGGTTAAATAAAAATTAATATTTCAATTAAGAATTTAACATACACACGCAAGCTTACATATCGAAATAAATGTACTTAAACCTGTTTTTGTGAGGGTAATACCTACCGCAGCAAAGGAAATGAATAAAAAAAAATATTGTGAAACTTCAAAAGTACATAAAAAATATATTACTTGCCGCGCGGTTTTTTAAAAGAAAATTACTTTAAAATTGGAAGCGCATTAAAAAAGTTTCGTGTAGAAAATTTAACTCAAAACCTCATGGTGTAACTAGTAATCAGTTTTTCAAACTAAAATTAATTTGTATACTGGAACATTTTTTAATGTTTTATTTGCTTCTATATCTTAAATAATAATATTTACGAGAACTTCAAATAAAAACTATTTTTCGTAGTCAAGAACGTGGAATTTGTTACGGATTACAAGTTCAAAATAATTTTCGTCACTTGAACATGCTATCACTACGCGTTCTAGTTTGATATTTTTGGTGATGCTACGTAATCGTTGATAAGGTTTTGCAACGACAGTTTTTTCGTTAGCTATTTGTATACGTCATATCAAGACATTGAAAAATCTTATGTTAGAAATTTAAATCTCTTTTAAAATTTGTATCAATTTTAAGTAAATTCACTGAGTCTCCAAAGTGTTATTTTAAGGGGCAAAAACGACAGGAAACAGGCTGTAATGTAACAAAATCGAAGATGTAATATGAACATATTTTTTGCAATGTGACACTGTAATACTTGTAAGGGCCATCTGATGCTTTCTTTTGTCAATTACTTTTATTATTAATTTTTATTCATACTATACATTTTGATGCATTCCTTAATTAATTGCATAAAAAGTTTACTCGTAAAAAATAGTATAGAAAAGGAGTTCATATAAAAAGATTTTATTGTGCACAAAATTAATATTTTTTATTTAGATTCAATATTTAAATAACCAATTTAAATTTGAGTAATAATTTACCTAATTAAATCATATGAGGTACATTACAACATTTATTGAAATTTATAAAACATATAAAATGCTCATAAATATTCTTATTCGAATATTTATTGTTAAAAATGTAATGATTTTTCTTCATTACTTAGCACCCCGATATCACAAAGTTAAATTAAATAAATAATAAGTTAACAATTTACAACAGAAGAGACGTCAATAACAGGAAATGCAGTTTATTATCACTCAACACAGAATATGAGGAAGATTGCTCCCTCACTATAATCTCTCTTAACTGAGTTAATCTTAGTTTTTATTCCAGTAATGAAGTCTTAGCTTTCCAAATCACTCGTTCCAATTTACACAATTCATGCTTATAACAGGCTCGACTCTTATTACTCTAAGTTACATATTCAACAATTTAGCCAAACAAAATTAAATAAATAAGTAAATAAAAATATACGCCTAAGTTAAAAATAAACAATAAATCCTCATGAAAATGAGACAAATGTACTTACAAATACTTTTATACAAATAATATTAATTGAATAAAAATATTAATTATTACTTAAAAATTGCAACCAATTTAACTACCAAAAAAACCTCTAAAATGCACAGAAAAAAAAGGAGAGAAAGGATGAATAATAAAGCATAAATACAGATAATCTAACTAAATTCTATTAAACATTTCGGAATAAAAAAATCTGAGTTTAAACTAGAAACTAGTTTCTCGGATACCATCACCACATCTTTTGTAAATACATTGCATTATATGTTAGACCAAGAAATTCAACGTAATATACACATAAACACACACACACACACACATACACACATACATACATACATACATATATATATATATATATATATATATATATATATATATACATACATTCACAGAGTACTCGGTAAAGTTCTTTCTAACCTTGGAACGGATGCACCTGTAGTCATAAAAGTTATGTCCAGGTATAGTAAAATGTCTATGCGTTGCGAGATGAGGCCACTGACAGCGCAACGTAGTGAAAAACTTTTGCTTTAGTGCAAAAAGACACATTGTGGATATTAATATTAAAACCGAATGCTTAAACCCTGCATTTTTTTTCGTGATTTCTTATATTGTGATATGACGAAATGATCTTAGAAAGATAAATAAAGAATAAATGCTAGTTATGGCAAGAAACTTTAATTTTCGATGTGATGTTCAAGCTTCTCTCCATCAACTTCAATGCACATCTAGACCTTTGTTTGAACTTCACGTAGCGCATGTTTTAATATAGAGGGTAACAAGTTATCACAAACTACCATAATAAGTTATCAAAGGTCCTGTAATGTTGAAGGATTAGTTGTATCATCCTACTGTTTGAGATATCTCCACTAGAAAAAGTCCATTGGAGTCAATCAGGTTAACCTGAAGGCCACTCTTTGAAACCATCTTGAAAGATTATTTGTGCCCTAAATGTCTTTACTAATTATTACTTCACTTGTGATGTCTTGTTTGAAGATCTATCGTCATATTGGATCCATACATTCCGGACTTGAAGCAACGGCAGTTCTCATCAAAATCAGGTATAACGTCCTACAGAAGTTTTAAATAGCATGCGTCCATTAATGCGACATGGTAAAATACTAGGCTGATAAGCCTGATAATGTTAATTCTACACCAAACATTAATCGAAAGCCGCATTTTAAGTCAAACGCCTGCAGAACGTGGATTGCTTAGCGTCCAATATTGGGTACTCTGCTTAATGTACATTTAATTGCCCTCAAAGCACTCCTCATCCATTCACACTGTACCTACCAAGAACGTTGTCTGGGCCTCTATGTGGTTCATACCAAATTTGTACTGATCGTAACGTCTAGCTGCATTCCCGTCCAGTAATGCCTGAAGCGTTGTCCAGTACGGATGAGCACTTATTTTGAGTAAAATTTCTCAAACGCGCCTTTTTAAGAGGCTACAGTTTTCATTTATCTTTCTTATGCTGGTGTTAGGATATTCGACTGTTTATAATACTTCTTCCCACTGCACCTACCATCCTACTTCAGTTGAACTACCAAATCGAGTACCAAATGAATTACCAAATTGAAGTATTTGAGGGAGAATGTCTCCCTTAAATACTTCAAATCATTTAGACTGGTTTTAAGTGGCGGATGTAGGTCTTCAATGAAATATGGCCGATACACTCGCGCTTCCGATCTTGACTTTCGCCAACATTCACCGTAAAGCAGAACCATCTCACAATATAAATTTTTGCTCAATCGCTCTATGATCATCAGCTCTAATACACAACACAGAGGAGATATTTCTTTTATAAAAGACTCAGGTGAACAGGTGTGATGTTCCATACGTGTTTACGTAAGACGCATATTTCGAGCACCAAGTGTAAGTTGGATTTTGCAACAGAATTTTGAGCGATATGTATATTGTTTATTCTGTTTGTAAACACATTTAGTACAAGAATGCATCCCATGGAATTTGAATCCTAGCACTTTCAACTTTAAATTACATGCAATAGCACTCTTCTACAGTGTGGGCACGATTTCCGCCCGAAAAATATAATCTTTACTCGTTTCGTTCGTTTCGTGGCGTCACAGTTTTGTTAATTACGATCAGACACATATGCGTAATAAGCATTCTATTTTGGCAATAAACGTCATCAAGGTTGGAAATTCGTAAAAAATAGGTGATTTCCTGCAACTTTGTAATTTACTCTTTCCCCTTCTCTCTCACCATTTCTTAATTGACAGTACGTATGTCGTAGTTTTCCGCAAGGAGAGCTGTCATCTACTAGCGCGTAGACACTTTAGTATACCTAGACATACCTTTTATAACTATAGCTGCCGCTGTTAAAAATTATGAGTAGGAGAATGATTTTTTCAGGGTACCCAGTATACTATTCATATATATTTTAACATCTACATATAAACATCTCTCTCTCTCACACACACAAATATACATACACACAGATATATATATACTGCTGTTTGTAGAAAATGCAACACCATGAAAGAATCATCAGAATCAAATGAAATTTAATGCAGAAACGACTTGTACTGATACAAATAAATGATGAAATTTTCAAAACAAAAGAAACAAATTAAGCGTCCGAAATCAGTATTTGGTGCAGCCACCATGCGCTGCAATAAGTGCTGCTATACGACGTGGCATGGAGTCAAACAGATGTTGAATATCTGCTTGAGGAAGAGAATTCCATATCGCTTGTATGCGCAACCAAAGTTCGTCTTTGGAAACTGCAGGACGCGGATCACGAGCGAGACGCCGACCAACCATATCCCACACGTGCTCAAAAGGCGACATATCCGGTGAATAAGCAGGCCAAGGAAGAAGTTGCATGCGTTGTGCTGAACAGAAGTCTCGAACAGTCCGCGCAACATGTGGGCGTGCATTATCCTGCTGAAAGATAGCTCCAGGGATGCCTTGAAGGAAAGGAACGACTTCGGGCTGTAGCACTTCACGGACGTACCTGTTGCTATTGAGATTACCCTCAATTCGTATCAAATTGGATCGTCCATGATACGAAATCGCACCCCAGACCATAACTCCGGGTGTTCGACCACTATGTCGTTCAATAATACACTCAGGAAGGCAGCGTTGACCGGCATAACGTCTAACACGAACACGGCCATCATGGGTCCACAAATTGAAGCGTGATTCATCTGAAAAGACAACTTGGTGCCAATCAGCTCGCCTGTCTCTGTGCTCAAGAGCCCACTGCCGACGCAGCCGTCGATGATTCGCCGTGAGGGGAATCCTGTATAAAGGCACCCTTGCACGCAATCCACGGCGCAGCAGACGACGACGAATTGACGAAGCCGACAATTGTACACCTGTAGCAGTAGACCAACGTGCTGCCAGCTGCCTGGAGGAAGCTGTGCGATCATTCACCGCCATGCGGAGCAGGTGTCGATCATCGCGCTCTGACGTCACCTTCTGTCTTCCAGTGCCTGTTTTTCGAGTTGTTCGGTGCTCGTCGGTCCACTGCTTCCAAACTCGCATCACTGTGGAACTGTTCCGCTGCATACGAGCAGCTATTGCGCGATAGGAAAATCCTCCTTCTCGAAGGCCGATTATCCTCCCTCGTTCAAACTCCGTAAGTTGCTTGAATTTCTTATTCTTCCGTCGTGGAGGCATACTCAGGTCTCACTAAACGTTTGCCACTAACAAATAATCATAGACTTTTTTCAACGTCCCGCTACAGCACTTTATTTATACGCTTTCAGCATCAATTCAGAGGGCGCTGCGCGCGCCGCGCACGCGCGATGGCTCTGAAACTTTATTAATTTGCATAATATCCTATAATTGACATTTGCTGCGAATTTCATTTGATTCTGATGATTCCTTCATGGTGTTGCATTTTCTACAAACAGCAGTTTATATATATATATCTGTAAAAAAAACGACGTACAAAGAAGTAGTTGCCTGGTGGAAACAAAATTTGCGGTTAGGAAAATTATATGCAGAATAGAAAATGAGTAAAATTTCAGAAAAATTGAATGATTTATTTCCTAGTTACATAGTTACAATGTAGCGAGCTCAATAAGGTGTTGACCCACCTTTAGCCTGTACTCAAGCTGACACGTGATGTGGCATAGAGTGATAAAGATCCCCGATGGTCTCGGGTGGTATTTCTTACCAAACTGTGATGCAATTGTTGGGCAAAGTAATCAATATTCCCTGGTAGATGTAGTTTATTTCCCATCATAATCCCATACATGCTCGATTGGTGAGAGATCTGTCTGGCCAAAGAAGTATTTGACAAGCTGTAAGATACCAAGTTGTTCATACCAACACGTGCCGTATGTGGTCTTGCATTATCTTACTAAAAATAAGGCCAGACTACAGCAAAGGAACGGTAGCAAAACAGGTCTCAGAATGTCGTCGACGTACTGCTGTGCTGTAAGTGGGCCACTATGACGATAAAAGTGGTCTAGGCTATCATGGGAAATAGCACCTGATAGCATAACACCTGGTTGAGTGCCTATGTGGCGTGCAGTAGTGAAAGCAGGAACGGTACGCTGCCCTGAATTCTTCAGACACATCTTTGATTATCATCAGGACACAGATTGAAGCGGGATTCGTAGTTAAGCACTATACGTCCCCAATAAGCATCATTCTAACTTTATGGGTCCATCCCGATTACAACTATAACTGTAATCGGGCTGCATAGTGTGCAGGCGTGAGTAGCAGGGGGCGTAGCTGTTGTTACGAGCAGTTTTCGCTTTCTCAGCAGTCTGTGAATGGACGGTCATGGTTGACACTCGTGTGTAGGATACTCGTCTGATAGTTGATAACAATAAATCAGGCGCTGTGCTAGCTGTTCTGAATATTACTCTGTCCTCCCGATCTGCTGTGGCCCTTGGTCAACCACAACCATCATGACGCTGAAATATTCCATTGTCTACACATTCTTGCCAACATTTTGTAATCGATGTATTGCTTCGACCCACACGAGCAATTTTCCAATTTTCCCAACCTGCCTCTTTCTATCCAATGATACTACCTCTTTCAAACTCTGACAGTTGCTCGTAATGAGCTGGAATCCAGCAGCGAGAAATTTTTTCAGTCGTTGAAAGTTATCCTAAATTGCAATGCAATAGAATATGTTACTATTCGATTGAGAACCGATTTTTATATACACTTGCTGAGTGCGCATTTCCGATGCACAGTGGCTCCAACTATTCATTCATTAGACATCAAATTTTAATCATTTCCATGTTCGGTCAAATGTCTTTGCATACTACGAAATTTCATTACAACTGGACAGCTTCTTGGTTTTTTATGCGTCCTTTTTTATAGAATGTATATATATATATATATATATATATATATATATATATATATATATATATATATATATATATATATATATATATATATATATATATAATGTTGATGGAGATAGTTAGGCCTATAATTCTTGAATAACCCAGATTAGTAGTCTTTGACCTTGTAACGTATGACCAACGGATACAGTCAGGCTAGAGAGATCTATTAAATTTTATTTAACTTCTAAACATGCACCATCTTACACACAGTAGATCTTCGTTTTCTCTCCCTCGTTCAGTCTCTCTTTTTCATACGTGCGTGCACATCTTAACCTCTGTGTCCCTTTGGACGACTCCGTCCCTGACGAAATCAATTGGTTTTTAAGTGACGTTTGCTACAAACTCCTCTTAAAAAATTCAATAAATTATTCTTAACTTTTGCATTTTCACACAATTTTTCTGTTGTTTTTTTTTTTAAATATTTTAAAATATTTCAAATTTTTCCTATTTCTAGAAATTTTTTAACTTTTCCAATTTTTTTTTTATAATTATAAATATAATCTCTTGGCAGAACACTAAAGTTGATTACATTTTCAAGTCTAGATTTTATCAAAGATTTAGAGTACTATTGCATATTCTACAACAGTAGAAATCTTAGCTGCAACATCCAAATTTTAAGACAGAATTACAATCTTGAAATGTCGATCGAAATAATAACGACAATCCACGTGATATAGACTTGCAATTATAAAAAATGCTTCTAATTTTCATTTACTAAGCTAAAAATAAATTTAATTAATCAAATCCTATTCTCAATTTAGTTATATTTTCAAGACATTGCTAAAACATTAATTGATTCGAAAACGATGAACGAACCACATATTTGAAATAAATTAATTTCTGTTTAGTATTTCAAATTATTAAACATTTAATATATTTAAAAATACGATAATTCAATAATCGGCACAATGATTATAATATATTACATTCTAGCAACAGAGCTGGAATCTTTCTGCGTCATACACATTAGTATAAGTGTAATATATGAAATGTGATTTTAAAATAAATTTAAAATTTTGCAGAAATTGAAACAAAATGGTCATGTCGTACGATAAATATTTTAATATTTAATCAAACATAAATATCATAACTATCTCTGAACATCAAATATACCAAAAATTGAAAATGGCTGACCTACAGAAATAGGTGGATTCTTTAATAGATTCTTGTATTTTAAATTAAGGAGATCAAAATGATAGTTAGATAACTCATTCAATAATGTTGAAAGTATATTCTCATAAAATCGAAAATAATTAAAGTGAAATTTTTTTTTTGTTTATTACAACCCTCTAAAATAAATGCGACAATTTAATAGATTAAAACCTAAAGCACAACTGCATTCGCAGTCAATTTCCGCAACTCCTTTTCAATCGAAATCTTTTCCAAATTCTACTTCATCAATCTATCTATCTCCAAAATGTACCAACTTCCTTTCTTCGCTTATCATAATCAATTCAGAAAATTATTGTTTTGGAAGGATTTTGACAGGAAGTTCATCATAATTTCCTGAACAGCGCAACTGAAATCTTCCTTTTGCAAAGGGGTATGTCTTTATCGGTGATAAACAAGTTGTATCATCGATTCTTGATTCCATAAAAATAGAACATTCCACATTGAAAACTGCTTTTTTCCGGAGATCTTTAAATATATTTATGTCGCTTTTTTATTTACTTAAGCTTCTTTGTCTTTACATTTCTCAATTCTAATAATGTCGGAAGAGCTTTGTATAACACCGATGAACCTAATTTAAGATGTAATGTATAATGATTATGCAGAATTGTTTGAGAACATTATGTGTTCCTAAGAAAATTGCATTTAAGTTATTTTAGAGAATAGTTTTACAGAAATTCAAATATATATATATATATATATATATACATATAGTTATGTATATGTATATATATATATATATCGGTATTACTTCGTTCAGTTACGTATTGCTCAAATCTAGCTAATCCTCCATCGGGCTTCAATATTAAAATTATTTATATTTCCATTTCATAAAATCTCATCAAGTAAGCTTATTGGTGAAAATTCACAATATACATATAAAATATATTCTGTTTGGCATCGGTCATATCATTTTGGCGACTTTATTGCCAAATACATACTCGATGGATCATATTTGATAAAGGATGAAAATTACATTTTGGTTCAGACTTCCGGTAAAATCCGTTCTTTGTGAGCGTCTGCATCACAAGATGAAGGTAACTTATGCTAAATTTCAAAGTCAATCGGTTGTATAGTCATATATATAAATATAAGACTATACAACCGATTATATATAACACATGGATCAATAAGTCGAGACTACATTGCAGTCGTTTGCGATTTCCTCCTTCAAACGCATAGGTGTCTCAATAATCACTGTTGATCGATTTACCATTTTCAGGTAGTCAATGAAAATCACGCCATTACGTATCCCAAAAACTGACGCCATGACTTTGCCAGCTGACTGCTGCGTTTCGGACACTTCGGATGGCTTTCGCCAGCTGTGCGCCACTCATTTGACTGCCGCTTCGACCCATGGGTGTGTTCGCCCATCCATCGTCCATGGTCACGTCGACGCATAGAAATCTTTTTGTTGCAGTAAATAACGTAGCAGCTTTCTGAATCATCGACTTCGTTGCTGTTTTGTTCATCAAACATCGCGGCACCGCGGAAAAACCTTTTCATGCTCCATTTTCATAGAAGGATTGTAAATACCTTCCATATGATATCTGTGTCATCCTCAGTAATCTCCCGAAGCTTCCTTTTGATCTTTCATTATAATTTTGTCCTTCATTTCATATTTTCGGTGTAACGGCTTCCACAGGTCTACCGAGGCGTTCCGCGTCATTTGTGTCGGTACGACCACGTTTAAACTCGACAAACCACCGGATGAATCGTAGCTTTTGATGGACAAGAGTCCGGGTAACATTTTCAATCCATTGTTTGCTTGCAGGTGTTTTACCATTAAAAACAATGTTTGTATCAGAACACGAAACTCGGTGTTTTCCATTACAAACTACAAAACGACTTTACTCTAACCTCCGATAACTCACTGTTTCTGGTCCGATCGACTTACAATTTTGACACGTTTCAAGCAAGGTTGAGTACTCTAGAAAGATCTGGTACTGGTTTACTAGACGCCATCTCTGGGTTGGTCTTGAGACTTATTAATCCATGTATTATTACATATATTTATACTAAATATATCTCTATCTATACTATAGCATATATAAATGTATACATATCCATTTATACACACATATATAATTATACGCTATACCTATATACTTATATATAATACATATATGTTACATACTATTATAACATACTATAGCATATATATACATACATATATGCATATATTTATACACAACACATATGTATATGTATATACTCTCTATATACAACTATA
>BMAW01115924.1:33565-73605 GCA_019974015.1 Nephila pilipes | reverse complement strand
ATTTTGTCTACCGAGTAATCATTTAAATTATTTTGAAGCTATCATGCGTCATAGAATGTCATGTTTCCCCCGGAATTATGTCAAGAAATTTTAATGTTTTGAATTATGGTGAGAAGCTCTAGCTAATCATTGAATTTCTAAGCTGAAGGAAATTTTCCATTTACGCATTATGCATCCTAAATGTATTAGCTTTCAAGAAATAAATAAAATAATCATTTTGGTAACGATATACAGACCAAGATAGTCTTTTTATTTTTATGTTGGCAATTTTTACATAGCTAAGGCCTACTGGGGACCTGCCATTTAAAAAAATGGGAACGCATCGCAATACACAGTACATCATTGGTGATGCGGAGTATTTCTTAGAAATCAATAGTTTACTAATTCTAAAAAATCATCAATCACTTTCACTCAAAATAGCTAAGGATATTTTTCTACTAAACTTATTGTGTAGATGATTAAATCTTTAGGTGTTCCAAATAGTCACATTGTGATAGTGTGGAAGTTTAAAGAACGAGATGCCAGCACGGGTAATGTTTTCTTCAATTGACCGAGGCAGAAAATTATAAGGCCCGTGGTCAATGGCCCTCATGACGCATCTACGTTAATAAAGATTAAATTCAATCAAAGAGCGTTAAGCTCAGAAGTGCTTCCAAGTTCTGCAGAGGCATGGGAGTAAAAGTTTGGGAAATGAATTGTTAACTAGCGAGACACTCATAGTCATATAATTCATGGTATAATATTTTACTTTATATCACAAAAAGTAAATGTGAAGCTATTGTAAAAATATAATGTCAGAAAATACTTAATGATACTATTTGTTCATATTAGCATGGTGAAAATTATTTTCGTTTCTTTCATTCGAAGATAAGTTTCGTGTTTACAACCGGAACCTATTATTGCTTAAATAAGTTTGCTAGAAATCCTATTAACAGAAATTTTAAGCCAATAACTTTTTTATATTTAATTAACCATGTTAAGTAACAAATACCACAAACCCTGTTAAATGTCCTATTCTCATGGGTTTATTACTCAAACTAGAAACTTAATTATTCAGTAAATTAGTTGAGAGAGAAAATTCTTTCTTTTCAAATTAATCGAAAAATCTCTTTTATGTTTTGAACTTTCCTTAAATTATGCAATTCATTATTCAAATTAGAATCAAAATAAAATAACTAAATGAGATGAAAATATTTCCTGTGAAACAAAAACTTAATCTCAATCCCACTCGGAATGAGGTTTTTAAACTTCGACTAATTGTCATTCAAACAAAGTTTCAAGCGCAGAATAAACTTCGATTATTTTTATGTTTCTAGTATTAAACTTCAAAAAGCTAAGTTTTGATTAAGACTTAGAACTGTAAATTTCTCTAGGGAATATAAGAGTCTTTCGATTAAGTGCTCGTGAAGATAGTTTTATTTCTATAGTTTTATGATGAACAAAACTCTTTGGATTCGCAATTTTATCTTTTATTAATAATCCATTTTCCACATTTTCCCCTCGTCTCCTAACATTTCCATCGTTTGATTATACGAAGCAGATCTTTTAATTTAATTTATTAACTACACGTAAATAGTGCGATGCTTTCTTTAATTGTTAGAATTTTTTTTATTCAAATATTGCATTTGCAATGATGATGAAAAATTTGAATAAGAGTTAAAACACTTGAACTTAATTTTTAGTGAGAACTAAAAATCGATTTACAACACTATTTCTTACTAACAAGGCACTATGCAGCATTCTTTAAATAAATACTTTATTTCAATAGTTAATATTACATATGTAAATTCATATATAAATTGTTGCGCTAATTTTGTCGTAATGTTATTTATATATTTCATATTGCACTATGGATATGTTTTGTTTCATTATGTATATTACTTAAACATTTACTCAGTAATATTATGTATTATGATATATATATATATATATATATATATATATATATATATATATCTGTGTACGTGTATTATGTTATGTTATGTATATCACAATATATTTTAAATTTTCTATGCTTATGTTACAGGATATTAAATAGTTTCATTATTTATCATTACATTATAGGTTATTATTTTATTATTACATATAACGAATTCCATTAATTGATGAAAAGAAAAGTTTGTGAGGATCGTTTTCTATAAAATAACTTAAAGCATATTACGCCCAATTATCTACTTTTCAAAAACCAATATTCCTCTGCATTCAAAAAATAATTATTGTTTGAAAATCATTCCTTCTAGTTGCAAGAAACATGATCAATTAAAGAAAAAACTTTCTTCCAAGTCCATTAAAATTTTTTAGATTACCATCCGTATATGATATTCGGTATTTGGAATTTTACTTGTCTTTTTTTATAATCAGACATATGAATTTGGGGTAGCCTAGTGTTCCTTTCTATCATTTTTAAACATTTCATGTAAAAGGGATAATAAATAAAATTAGTATCTGCGATATTTTAGACAAACATTAACTATTTTGATACCATATGTCTTGATATTAAATATACCTAGCGTTTAATCGACTCTTTTATAATTCAATAAACATATTGTTTATATTTTCCTTCCAGTATTTTTCCGTTTCAATTTTCGCTCTTGTTTCATATTTAATAAAAAGTTAGTTGTATTCGATTTTCAAAGCATTTAAATTTAATATGAAGCATGATTCCATTACACTAACAAACATATTTACTATTATGATACAGAATTTCATAAAAATCATTTGAGAGATTCTGAAATTCTTGTCCAACATAATCCTAGCCTTAGTGAATTTTGAAAACCTTTACAACATATATTATGTATATATCTTCATGCATTATCTTAAAATTTTTGAAATTTTTTCCGGGTAAATTTATTAGGATCTGTTATATACAGATCGGTATACCGAAAAGAGTTAAGTACCATTTTACTAGCTCTGCACCTGCAGTAAATTCACAAATATAGCACATTTGTATCTCTTTCATTTATATATATTTTTATGAGCAAAACAGTTCTAAATGAAATTATCGACTTTTTTTAGAAAATGAGTGGTTTTATTTTCGAAAATGATACTACTATAGGTTTCTGTAGTCCTCACCAAAATGAAAAATAGCGCACTGTATTTAGAATTTTCAGCAAACACGATATACTGTAGTTTGAAAATTGCCATACAAAAATTTTCTTTTTCCAACCAATCTTTTTGAAAAAACTATTTTAAGGAAATAGAATAAGAAACTATCTAAGATACCTCATTCGGTACACAAGATAACAATTAAATGGTAACAATTCCCCAGCTTCAGATAGAACTACCAAATATGAGTCCGAACAATGTTTAAGGTTTTAGATTTTTTGAAAAACGGCATATTCTTATATTTTCTAAAATAGTTTTCAAATATTTTTAATTTTCATGTTGATAAATATTTGTAGATAAGAGTCAAATAGCAGTAGAAAATAACTCAAATTTAATAGTTAATATTTAGGAATACAGTTTAAATTCTGAAATTTAAGTATTTTTTTAGAGAAATTTTCTGAAAACCTTATGTTTTAAATATTTTCATGCAACAGCATGTTAATTATTTTCATTAAATATTAATTCTTCTCTGCTCTTGATAAAATTTATGATCTTAACGTTGTTATCAGTCAATATCTTTAATAATTTAATTTCAGAATTTCAAATGAATTTAAATATAGGCGTTCTAATTATGCCGTTCAATTTGATTCAAAAGATCAATGACTTTCAGTCTGTTTTTGTGTAGCGTTAATCAATAACATCAAAATTAGGAACATATTTTCACCCAACACTAAAATAATATTCTGAATTCATAATCCTGTAGACAACCAAGTGTTTTATTATTTTACTCATTACTATCTGAATAAGTATTTTTTTTCTGATATTGAATGGGATTCAGATTTCTATCCCTGGCTTGTAATTTTAAATGTTTTTCTTCTTTATATAAAGGAGAAAATTGGCATATTTATGATACGTAATGACTGGAAGTCCATACTTTTTGTATTTGCTGACTTGTTTTAATAATTCTTATTATGCCTGTGTCCTCTATGCTTAGCACTTTTTTCTTCTTCTCCAGGTGTCGATAGTATGATGAGAACTGAAGAAAACAGTGGTCAACATGGGGATGAGATTGAAGCCAAGTGGTCTCATTGCGCTCGATCTTGCACCTTTTCCTTATCAAATAAACACCAAAAAGGGTTGCTTTTCTATTGACGATGTGGTGAGACTTTCCATTACAGCCTAGTGTCGACAAAAATAATCAACAGAGTAGAATAACCAGAGACATTCTATTATTTTTAATGTTCATTATTTTCCCCTATATGATGATGAATCCAAATCAATGGTAACATCTCAACATAAGACGGCGGCGAATCACAAGAAGCAATAAAATTCTTATTTGACAAATCCAAATTAGCCAATGAATCAGTATCTAATTTGTTTTGAGTTATTTAATAGAAATCATTACGCAATAGTAACACAATATGTCTCAGTTAGGTCAATTGTTGTCATTAACAGGTATTTCTTGCAACACATTCAAAAGTTTCTTTTACAGTTCTAAAATGATGTTATTTCTGTATATAAATCACTATTGTTATTAAACTTTCACTATAAAATTGTTCATTGCTATTCCTGTTTATTCAAAAACATTTATGTCTGCATCACCATTAGCGTTTGGGCTCATTTCTGAATTTGACGCCTTTAGAAAAGACTTGCACCAATGTTCCCTTCAAGTCTTTAGAACCCCCGTTCAAGCTGATAAACAATAAAGACACATAACAAGGACATTTTATGCCTCATAAGCGACTAAAAGTGACAACGTTTAAATAGTCTTTTTCAAATGTTCCACGCCAGAACAAAAGATTGCGCCGACAATTCCCATTTTTCTGCCTTGGAACTATTTTCCTTTGTTGAACGTTATTGCCGGAGATACAACGGGTTTTATTTTTAACTGGGAAGACGCACTGAATATTTCCAAAGTAATTTATTTGTATAATCTGATCTATTTTAAAGTTATTTTCCTAGGTTTTCTGTAAACAATGCTCAAATAATAGATGGCTGAATTGAAGAGGTTATTTTCTGGAAAAGTTTGTTGCTTGGATTGAAAGTAAAAGTTTACAGAATATTTACATTCTTTATTTTGAAGCAAAAAAAGATTCTACCTTCAAAATGTCACAATGAGATGCGATTTGGAGTATTACTTTAGATGTTTTCATTAACATGAAAGTAAAGAAACGAAAGGAAATTTAAATATATGTAAGAACGTTTTTTATTAATTCAATGATATCTCTTAACTTTTGGAGTTTATTTATTAAGACTTTTGTGAATTTTTTTGTTTATTTAAATAACATTATAATGAAAATAAATTTTAATGAATTTTCTTAACTTTTAAAGTGAAATAAATTATATAATTTTAAAATATGATTATTTTAGTATTATTTTTTTTAAAATTTATTCTGAATAGGAAACAAAGAAATAAGGTGGTAGATAAAAAATAATTTTGACTAATCATATTCGTTATTTGTCAGTAGATTCAGAAAATATCAATAAAAAACTATCTGTCAAAAATATATTTACTAAACTTTAAATATTACAAATGTGCATAACAATACAAAGGTTTCTCAATAATATAATTATTCACTTAATACTGCATTATTCAGAGTATTTACTAAATAATATCCCAACATTGAAGAGCTACTATTACAAACCTAAAGAAGGTACATCCAATTTAATCAAGTTAAATTAAAAATAACACTTTGAAGGTAATGAATTAAAAAAATATTCAATGTGACTACCATCATAAACAGGAACTATATCCAATCAGTAATAAAACTCTTCCTACCTTTTCTAGGATATTCTATGTAATATTTTGAATTGCTGTTGTTATTTTCATCTTCAGTTCGGCAATATTCCCCGATAGTGAAAGAAAGAAAACTTTAACTCTTAAGCAGCTGCCCCCCTCCCAAGTCACATCAGGACTGTTTGAGGACAACTGGTTAACAAGGTCGTCATCTGCTATGCGATCAATCCGCCATTTCGCACCACTGGATAACGATACAGTTTCTGATGGCAGTCATATTACACATTTATTATTTTGTAAACTTTAGCTTATTATTGTGGATTTAATTTATTCAAAACGATTGTAACTTCTGTAGTTTAAAAATTGTAGCTCTTCGTAGTTGGAACATCCTTTTGTAAACACCATATATAATCATGAAGTTCCATGCAAATTAAGTGTATTCTTACCTATCAATATGAAATTAAAAAAAAAAAAAAAACATCAAACAAGGTTTAATGACAGTAATTGAATGTTCAAATATTTACACTTTTATAAAATAAATATTATTAGAAATTAAAGATAATAATTCTAATGATGATTAAAAAATTTAACATCGATAATATTTCTTTCTATTAAAAAAAATATTGTCTTTCGAAATAAACGTCTTATATTAATACGTTTACTTAGTTCTTATTTATTAATTCAATTTTGTATTAGTAACAAAACATGGTATTTTTTTTATTTTTCTGAAATATATTATACAAATTCACTCATGCTAAAAATTAAGAAAATCTATTTGAGTTGATTATTTCCAGAAGTACTGGACATAGATTAAGGAAATTATAGGGACAATCAGAAGTTGATATAACACAAAACAATATCTCACAACTGTTACGGTACACAAGCAAGATCATGTGAACAGTTTAACCAAAATTAAGGGTTTTTCTTTAAAAAAAAATGGTACAAGACATAATAGATAAATGAGTAAAAGGAAATATTGTACCCTCTTGCAATTATACAGCTTTCTGGATATGAATTTAGGATGAAATATGACACGTTTTGATTAATAGGTTCCATTCTTCCAGTAACGCTGTTTTCATCCCCTGGATGGATTGGGGAAGGGAAAGGAGAATAGCAATTGTGCCCGCAAAGAGCATCCGGTAAATGTTCCATAAAGTAAAGAGATAAAATATAATAAACTTATGATCACTTTTCAGAAAATCATTGTCCCTTTGAGCTCTATGTGTTGTAAATTTGTAAAAAACCTAAAAAACACCCTGAAAACAAACTTGTGTTCTAAAACACCCTGAAAAAGTTAATATATGATTATAAGATACCTCCCAGTAGTCTGAGGGCCACTGTTAAGGCGACATTTACCTTAAAAACTCAATTTTTCGTTAAGATATAGATTTTTGATCTAATATTAAAATTCAATCTTTTATCTTTGAAATTATGTTTGAAATTTTTTTCTATCTTATTTAGAAGCATAGTTACAGCTGTTTTAATATTACTTAATCTTGAATTTCTTTTAACGGAAAATCTTTCTGCTAACCGGATGTAATCCGAGGTGTTTGTTTATGCTTCCCTTTCCTATTATTCAAAGTAAAAAATTATATTTAATATACAAATAATTAATCAGGAATGAAAATAAAATATTTAAGAATAAAAATAAATGTATCTGGAAACACATTTTTTCCCCTTTCTTATGAGTAAAACCTGGCAATAAGTCTGTAGTTATGATGACTTTGTTTTCATGTACGTTTTGGTTTTCATGCTGATGACGTTTGCTCACCAATTTTTAGGTGTGTACTGTGTTCGTTCCTTGCTGAACTTTTTGATTACATCAAAATATTACAGTAATCTTTAAGTTCCAATTTATTTAGTATAAATTGATAATTCTTGTATAAACAACCATCTATATTAGTATATTTAACTATCCTCAGTATATTTAGTATAAACTGATGAGATCTTTTAAAATTAAAACTTATAACATCACAAAATCTAGTAAGACTTCCTAAATACGCAAAAGTATCTTGTTTAAAAGTAGATTACTACTAATAGTATCTATACATTAAATGATAATGCAAGCACTTCTAAAACTAAAATGAGTGCTGACGTTAAATTATTATGTAAAATAAATAATATAATTTAAATCAAAGGCTGAATGACATGGTATAGTAATATATTATTAATACCATAATGAACATAAATACTTGACTTTTATTTAAGCAATTTAAAAGAAATGAAATATATATATATATATATATATTAATATGAAAGATGTTCAAGAATTGAGAAAATATTTTTTGTATTACTTTTTAACGTGTTTGGTGAACTTATAGTTCAATTTTAATTCATTATAATAGGCGTCCTATTAATCGGCCATCATGGGATTTGACTCTTGGCCAAGAAACGAAATGGCCAGATAGAATAATAAATTTGATGTACAGTGAATAATTTTTCTCAAGCCAATTAAAATCGTTAAGGAAACATAAAAAATCCATTTGATTTATTATATCATTTTTAAATTAGGAATTGCAGAAAAGCCTACGTCATTTTCAGTTAAACTACCCAAAAGGAATTAAACTCGACATACATGAGAATAAGGTCATTAAGAGCTCTCGAGAGAACTGCCTACGCAGATTTTATTGTTAATAAATCAAATTTACAGTAAGGTTACAATTTAATTATTCTTTCTTTCAAGCGGTACAATTTTATAAGCTTAATGTTTTAGCAAGTAATTTTTGGAAATTTACATTGCAATAATGTTCATTTAATTTTTCATAAGTAAACTTCTATTTCTTGATACAGAAGATTTAGATGTTGTAGAAATTTGTTATAAAATATATAAAAAGATAAAAAGATTATAAAAGATATTTTATATGAAATTCTTATACAGAAATTCCAAAAAAGCACTCATAAATATTGAGTAATTCCTATATATTGGTTAATTACTTATGATCTAAAATTTTAAATATTTAACACTGTCTATTGACTAAAATTAGCTTCAAATTAACTACAGTTAATCATTTTTAATGTGCTTCTTTAATTTTCACTTATGTTACCCCATTATTATGTGTAGTCCATTTCAATCAAATTCATAGTAATTGAGTAGTAATATCGATGGACGCAGCTATCTCACAGCAATAGTCTACATAACGATGTGTCTGTTTTACATAATAATACGCCTATCATATTTAGATCCTTGTAGTTAGGATGACTTCTTATCCTAATTAAATTTCGTATACTACATTTTTGTTAAGACATATTTGTATTGGTAGGATTCACAAGAGATAAATTCATGTGATTAATTTCATACGTTGATTGAAAGTACTAAAAGTTATGAAGAAACAATCCACATTAAAAAACAAATACATTGATATGAAGAATTCAACAAATAAAGTAAATCCAACTGGTACACAGAAAATAAAACAAAATACGAGGGGTATCGAAAATTTTAAATTATTACTAATAAAGAACCGATATATCTAGATAAAATTTATTTTGAATGTTAAATGATCTTTATGTGTATAATACTGTAAATTACAGCTATTAAAATTGATTTGTTTTGTTTAAGACAGTTGTAGATTGAAGTAATCTAAAGTATCTTAAAGCAATAATTATCACTCAAAATAATCTAGATAGTTACTTGAATATTTTTTTATTTCTCTTAAAACTTCTTTGCAGTCAGCAATAGCAATAAGCGCCAGTTCTGAGTAAGTAAAAAAATCCCTCATCTCTCTTCTTAAACTTTTTAGACGGAAGTGATGTCTTACATACCTGATAAGGGAACAGAGCTATTCTTATATTGTCTTAGCATTTTGAGTTGTTTACATCCTAATGGTATGTTATTTATCCCCCTGTAGGGGGACCATGGTGTCCCATCCCCCAAACTTATGCTTCTTTTTTGATTTCTTACTTACTCTAGAATATTATCTCAGGAGATCCATCTCTAGTTGTATTCATACACAAGTTTAAATTGGGAAGAATTAATATAATAATAAAGTGGATTGAGTTCTTAAAAATAGTAAGTTATATTAATTAGCATCAAGTATATATATACATATATATATATATATATATATATATGTGTGTGTGTGTGTATTAGCATGAAATGGATATCGTAAACAATTAATTAAAACATTCTACATATAAAAAGCAAATTTGAGATGTTTTGTTTGATTTATAACAGAATTTAAAGATGTCTTAAGAATTAGATGACAAGCATTAAGCGAAATTACTTAGTTTTCTTGTATATAAGTACCTGAATGCTCATTTTAATCGCATTGCATGATTGTCCAGGGTAACATTTATAAAGTGGTTTTTATCGAACATATACATGAAAATCCTGAAAAACTACACATTTTGGTGATGTAAATGCATTGTACAGAATTTTACGGAATCGTGTTAAAACTAATGATATCAAACAAGAATCAGAAAAATTAAATTTCTTACACTTTACATAAAACAGTTAGAAACGAATATTTAAGAGGTATAGGGTTAATAGGGGGAAGAATAGATGAATAATTTCAAGCAGATTTACTAGTTTTTAATCTTTAAGTAAGTATAAAAGTGTTTGTGATTGTCTTTTAACATGTATAGAAGTACTTTCAAAATGTACATGGGTATTACTCTTAAGAGATAAAATGGATCATATAATACTAAAAGGTTTTGAAAACTATTTTAGGGAACGGAAACTCTTATCGATGCAAACTGACAATGGAACCGAATTCAAAAACAAATCTGAACAAAAATTTTTTCGGAAAATTAATGTACACTGTTTTGCAAATAATAATAAACAAAATTAATATTTGGACTATTCGTAGAATTTTGATACCCAAAATGATGAAATATTTCACAGAGTATAATACTTGAAAGTATAAAGATGTAATAGATAAACTTTTACCTTGTTATAATCAGACGTGGCATTGAAGTATTCAAAATGAATCTTTGAGCATAAGTATTGATAATCAAGCTAAAATATGGCAACATTTGCATGGCGAAATTCGAAAACCAAAAAACAACCCAAGTTTAAAATGAATAGTATAATTTGTATCATTAAGTGGAAATGATGATTTCTGAAAAATTAAATTATAAGCTGAAAGATATCAAAGAAGAATTTAGAAAACACATTTTACGAAAAGGAAAGACAAATGGTTACAAATTCTGCTTATTATCATGTTGAAAACGTTTTAAAAGAAAGAAAAATAAAGAGGGAATTAAAATATTTTGTTATATTTTTCGGATACTTTTGATAAATTTAACAACTAAATTAAGAGTGTGAGAAAATATTCATTCTCAAAATATGTCTTTCTATGTAATATTACTGTCCAGTAGTTCCGTGCATTATTTTCCAAATGATAAAAATTTTAGTTTCGTTACGGAACTAACTACACCCATTCTTTTAGAAAGCTAGTGGAAAATTAGATTGATCAAAATAATGTAGCCACATAATTGGTATATTATAAATAAGAAAAATGGTACTTTTGTGCTTGATTTTGGAGACTGGAAGTAAGTTACTAGACAGCTGCCGTTAGGATATCACAAATCAGCACCAGAAATTATACAATCACTGGTACTGCATTTACACATTGGCAAAATTTCATTCAAATTCAATGCTTATAAGGCTGGTTGTTTGATTTTATTAACGTTGCACTAGAAGCAACACGAGGGCTATTGGCGATCGACCTCGTAAATTTGAACCTTGATCAAACGAAAAGGATAACAACTCATCTGGCATACCCTCTCCTAACTTCAACACAACGCCAACACGAGGACTTTGAGCCACGACATATCAAAAACTTTATTTTAAATTAAAAACCATAAAAACAGATGGTTCATCCATTATATCAATTGGTCCTGTAGATCTATATTTTTATACACTTTTCTTTTTCACAAGTATATGTACCCCTGAATGAACAACTCGCGCGCCTTTCCAATTCAAGTAACATATGTCCATACAAATCATACACTGAAATTGTGCTGAATCATGGATTCAATAGTAAAGCTTCTCATCTGAATCGTTTTTTTTTTAGAAATAACGAAGATAGCTTGAAGAAACTTAATAAATTTTTCAATTCAAGTTCTGCTGTGAACATGATTAGTAGATTACACCGTGACTTATTTCATAAAAATAGATTTTCATTAAATATAGTAGATTTAATATTAAAACTTATTCAACGTAGACCAGAATTCAATCTGTAAGAAAAACATGGACATAAAGGCGTTCTCGAGAAAATTATCTTATTACAAAGAAAAATACATTTTATCCCGGGATTGCATTAGGTCACGTGAAAGCTTTGCAAAATAAAACATTAAAATATTCACTTAATCCAGTTCTATGTAAAGCCTATGCAATCAAATAAGGAATACATTGTTAGTAAAAATAATAATTTCTTTGGTCAAATGCCCATATAATTATTGTGCGATTTGCAGTTAAGGATGATTTTATAGTACATTCTCCTTTCAAATGTGATAATTGCAACATTAGTTTCGTAGGTGTTTACGTAGACTGTTAAACAGCACAACATAATCATATGGAGCTGGATTTTCTCAAAATAATTACATCAAAGTTTATCACAGTTTATTTAATGGAAATGAAAAATTCGGTAAAATATCTCAGCCTTTTTATATCGAGAAATGAGTATATTAATGGAGACTAGTTATTTTCTTTCAATTTGTCATCTGGTTTTACAATGGCAGTGAACAAACCCAATAAGCATGAACATGAACAAACCCATTAATTTTAGACTAGAAATGATTGATTAGAATAATAGACTAAATTATTCAATTAAACAATTTGCGAACTTATTTAAGCCTAATTTGATAATTTTATAGAGATAAACAAGACTAGAAGAACGTTAAACAGCTTTGAAAAATTAAATGGAAATGGAAATCAAGATGTATTTAATTCTATGGCATAACATTTTTTCCGATTATTTTTTTCTAGGAGCTTTTACGACGGCTACTATATCAACGCCTAGGGAAAAATCTACATATTGCTAATATGAACAATTCTTCTCAACCCAAGTCATACGGGCTAGTTTCCTATCACAAAAACAATTGTCTCGAGGTTTTCGTTTTCTGCGGAAATCCACCAGAGTATTATGGACAACCATTTCGAGACTTTGTTTCAAACTACTCTGCACTTGGCTGGAGTTCAAATACATTTCAAAGTCCCACTTCCAATGCATCTGGAGCGTATTGTATTTATTTCATTCTAAAGAGAAGTCAAGGGAATTCTATGTATTCAATCGTAAACAGTTTACTTCGATATCAAAAGAATGATTTTTGATTGTATCAATTTTGGAGAAGAAATGAAGATATAAAAATGACTTTCAAATAGTAAAAAAATTGCATTTATCATTTGTATTCAGTTTTCTTTTACTTTTGTGTGGGAGAAAATAATGCTTTTCTCTTACGACTATTATTTAGTATAAATACGCTTTTACATAAAGTTTTCTTTCAGTTATAAAAGAAATGTATATATGTGTGTGTGTAAGACATCGTTTCACGATGATCACAGAAGGGTTCACTGTTTGTTGAAAGGCACAATTTATTAAAAAGTTTAAACTTTTGAAAATTATTTATTCTTTTTCTTGTAAAGTAATATGATGTTATTATGCGTATGAATCACTTAATAGTGAAATGAGATGCACTGAATTTTATGGAGGTTGGCTCTCTAATTTAAAACAGTTTTCAATTGCTTCAATAGCAATTGATGATTCGCTGTTAGTATATTTACAGGCTATTCCTATCGCCATCATGACATTAGTGGTTTTTATTTGTAGTGTAAAATGTCTTATATAAAACAAATCATGATATTCCTATAAATGCTCATTCAATGTTTTTGGTTAAAAATTCCAGAGACAAATCACAAGTTACACATATTGCGAAACAATTGTATCTGAGTAAATCTAAATTATTCTGATAATTTCCATTTCGAGTAAATTTCGAGAAATTTGAGTACATTTCTACGTCGAAATTTTTTAGTTATTTTTCCATTGACTTTAAACTCGACACAGACGATTAAATTCACTTGCGCAGTAGTCTTATCCAAGGTGATAAATATTACGTGTACCTCTATAATTAATTTAACTTGGAATCGGCAAGGTCTCCTCTGTTATAGATTTGAAAGGATTTCATCTTTCTTCAGAACATTTTAGTTTGAGAAAATTAGCAGTATATGCCATCAACGAATTGTAATTTCCGCAGAGAGGGTGAATACTTAAATTCCCTAGTTCTTTCGATTAATTAAATAGGCTCATATAATTAAGTCATTTTTGTGGGTGGTCAAAAATCTATTTAATTTAAACTGAGGGGTTGTGAATCAACTTTTGAATTCATTCATCATGGGCTAGATTAATATAGTTAATGCTTTGCGGCAATTATGTGATAGGATTGGAGAATAATTATTATATTATCAAATTTAGACTATATTTTGAATGTCGTAAAGTCAATGAGTTGTTATCCTGAGACGTGTTGTGCCCTCTTTCGCATGTGAAAAACTTTCTTTACTAAGCTGTTTATAAAGCGAAAGCCTATGGAAAATTCTTAGAAACTATAAAAATTTTGTTGCTAACAACAGGGTGTGTATCCCTTTATTTCAACATGCTAAATGTGGCTCACATGAGCATTTATAGCATTTAAAATGATTGAATGATTGCTAAATATGGATGTCCATTAATGATTGCTTAAAGGATGTTCATTTAAAAAATGACCAAATAATATATTTATAATAAGTTTCCATACATTAGAAGAGACAGATTTAAGCTCAGAAAGGTGAAATATTTCTGTTTTTACTATTTCCAGTGGCAGTTTCTTCAATTGGTACTCTCATTCAAGGAGTTTAGTATAAAAATGATTTTAGTACCCGAAGATCGGATAAACTTAGTAGACAAATTATCGAATTTAGATAAACAAATGTTAGATATTTATCGGAATAAAAATGAATCAAAGAGGGAAAAGGTGAATTAATATTTACAACTTCTTCAGAAATTGTGAAAATTCTCAACCTCAGCAAGAAGTAATAGAAAAAAACCCGTGGAAAGTAAATAATCAGAAGACGTTTTAATAAAAAAAATTTTAAAAGTCAATCTAGTTCGATATCATTAACAGTGATTTTTATCTTTTTATTTCATAAAAAGATAAAAATTCTTTTCTATCTTGAGCCCCAAATGGAGAAATTGTCTACAAAGGGCAATGTTTATCTATGCTAACATTGTAAACTTAATAATGGATACTCTGTGGAACATAATATAATTAAATTACAAGGATTCAAAATGTTTTATGCTACATTAAAAGAAATGAACCTTTCTACAAAGTAAATTATCATTAAAGATATCTTGGAAGTTTTGACACGGCCATAGGCAGAAATTCAAGAGAATCAATCACTCATGTATTCAGAGACAGTTGAAGAATGCTCGTAATTTCAGATTTATTTGGCATTACTTCCAGTGCTATACCCTTTTTCAGCAATAAAGAATATAAATTGTCCATCAAATCATGAGAAAGAAAAATAAGAATCAAATATTCGTAGAATTTCTTAAATACACAATGCAACATAGAAAATTCAACACCAAGAAGGAGTGGTCAGAATGTGATGAAACTCGGTGAGCAGGTGATAGAGCAACAAACAATTAATTGTCTTTATTTAGAAATTATATGCATATTACAGAGTGAGATCAGCATCGGTTCAGCAGGTTGTGGGATGGTCGTGGACGGAGAAACACGAAGCAACAGGTCTAGGTACAGTTCAATAAAAGTACCTACGGCATCCTGAGGGATGGCACTCAATTTCTTGTCAACCATTTGCGCCTTCTGAACATGGCAGTGGCAGATTTTGCAAACCGTGTCCAATCACATCCAAAATGTGTTCCATTGTCGAGGAACCAGGAGAGAACGGTAGGTAGAAAGCATTTGTACACGTTGTAGAGTGAGTTGGCTGATGCGAGCAGTGTGCAGTTAGGCGTTATCCTGATGAAAAAGGGCATTAAGAAATCGCTGAAGGTAGGGGCGTGTCACGGACACAGTACATCTTCCTAGTAATGTTGGGCCGTCATAGCACTCTGAATACGATCTAGAGGTGACCTGGAATCGTACGCTATTGTGCATATAACCATGATGCCACTTTGTCTTCTGAGCCATTCCGTCGTCCACATCATTCCAGGACGGCATTATTGCAGTCGTTGATGTCTATGTTGTGGAGCCAATATCAGTCAGCTTAAACGACACCATGATACCATGAGGTAAAGTCAATGAAGGGGAATGATTCTGGTGAATACAGGAGCATCCAGAGTGTCTTGAACATGCAGTAGAATGAAGGTAGAAGTGGCTACTGCTTGTCGGCAGATGCGTCGATCAACGAGTGTTGATATCACTGAGGATGCACCGTCACCCCTCCGACTTACCACATTTCTTTATTCGAACCATCTTCGGCACAGCCGGTGCATTGAGAACCCGTCCAGGTATGTGTCATCTGAGATTTGCCGTATGTACCAACCTTCCCTTCTCAGTCCGATCACCATTCCCCTTATAAAATCATCTGTCTGCTGGAGCTGCTTCTTTTGATTACGACAAGGTATTTTCTTCTATTACATGCATCATCTGAAACAAGAACAAATTTCTACGATGATTTCCTAGCAGAAGTATTGGCACTAAAATTGAACATTCTTCCTTTTAGTTTCCTTGTGTCTTCAAAATTCATCTGAGCATCTCTTATCATTTGAAAAATTCGAGGACGTGCGCCTATCCTGAAAATTGCATAAATTTCTGGCCACTCCTTCTTGATGTTATATTTTGAGTGTTGTATATAGTATATTTATTTAGATACAAATTATAAATAACTTTTCATGTTCTATGATATTGCTATGAATCCCTTAGTGACATGGGAATAACAACGACTCGCAAAAGTCCTGACAGACCCTGTTTCCTTTGAAATTTTTTTCTTCTTCATTAGTATACTATCCCAAGTCAAAATTCACGGTCTAATCCCTAAAAGACTGATTGGTTTCAGAGTTCAAAAAACCCAAATTATCATTCTGTTTCTAGGGTTTCAAACTTAAATTACGTAGATAGTTTAAAAATTTCAGGCAAGATAGATATTTTGTGGTTTGATACTGATTCAAGCATTTAGGACTATCTCTTTGTCTTATCACATGCAACAGTTGGAGCCCTCCCAAATCTAACAAAATTGTATGTACCTTACAATGTATATTCATTTCATTCAAAGAAAAAAATGTTATTATAATACATAGGAGGAGGAAAGTGCTTAGTTGATTACAAATTGATAATTTCCAGTTAGTGTGAGTTATACATAAAATAAGCATCTAAATTGCACAGTCTGTTATAATCCAGACACTTGTGGATTTACAGGTATACATAGGTCGCAAACAAATAAAACATGTATTTTTTTGAATGCTCACAAGGCTTATCGCAACCTCACTATTAGCGTTTGAAGCATAAAGCCTTTTTTGAAGCCTTTCAACATCATAATACCCAGGCAGTAACAGGCATGCTGTGTTGATAAAATATTGCTTTTTGAAGGAAAAAAATACAGTTGAAGCAAAACCTTGACTTGATGGCCGAGACACTGCCCCAGGAAAATCAACCATCAAGGATTGGTATGCTATGTTTAGACGTGGTGAAATGAGCACCGAAGACGGTGAACGCAGTGGACGCCCAAAAGACGTTGTTACCGACGAAAACATTATAAAAAAATCCAAAAAATGATTTTGAATGACCGTAATTTGAAATTGAATGAAATAGCAGACACTCTAAAGATATCAACTGAACGTGTACATCATATCATTCACGAATATTTGGGTACGAGAAAGCTCTGTGCAAAGTGGGTGCCGCGCGAGCTCACATTTGACTAAAAACAACGACGAGTTGATGATTCGGAGCAGTGTTTGAAGAGGATCAAGAGTAATAAACCCGAGTTTTTGCGTCGATATGTGACAATAGATTAAACATGACTCCATCATTTCACTCCGAAGTCCAATCGACAGCCATCCAAGTGGACTGCACACGATGAACCCGCTCCAAGGCGTGGGAAAACGCAACAGTCGGCTGGCAAGGTTTCGGTCGGTAGGCCTTTTTTTGTTATTACAGTATATAACTGAATTATATTTAATTAAAATATTATAAAACGAATATTAAATATATAAAGATGCACTTTTTATAAAAAAAAATGTACTATTTTAAAAAGTACGAATTAAGTATTGAATATGGTAACATTCATCTGACACTAATATTTAAAAAAAATAGCTATCTACAGACTTGTTAATAATAAAATAATTTAAAACATAAGAACTTACTTTCTTATTGTTCGCTTAGTTGATTCCAATTGAAAAAATCCTTATACTAAATGGGCAAAAATGGAAACAGTTAGGACGGAATTTCTGTGACAATAAAAAGAACTATTAGGAATGCGAAATAGAAATGAAATAGTAAGCATTGCAGGAACTTACTTGTAACAGTTGTATGAATTATTATAATATTTGTACCAAATAACAGCTCTCGTAAAAAAGTTACATCTTTTTCAACAAATCAGAATTTTCATAAAAGACACTATGTACTTTTCAGTCAATCAAAACTAATTACGTATTACCATTTCTTCCCTACGTTTATCCATATTAAGAAGTTTTATCAGAACATTCTCCCAGAAAATTAAAAAAAAAATTTTTTTTTTTTTTTTTTTTTTTTCCAGAAATAAAAAAAAAATTCTTTTTCCATGAAACTGTAACAATATGTAAACTACCATCCACAATAAATCAGAGATAAAATATTTTATCAGAACATTCCTGCAATAATTGAACATAGTTCCTTCATATTGTCAGAAATGAAATCTATTTTTTAAATGTTCAGATCTAAACATCATCTTGATAAGACAGGGAGTGGGAGACCTTGTAGGTGATTCACCTTTATCGATTCGGAAATGATATTCCAGTAAGAAATCATAAACCAAACTAAGATAAGAGTGAGAGACCAAGGGCCCTATATAAGTTGGTGGATAACAATCTAGTAGATTGCAAACAATTCAACATTTTAAGATAAGACAAAGAAACCTTGGAGGGCCCTTATTGGGTATGCAGTTACTTTTTTCTAAATGGGGAAAGAGGGCGCACACTTCCACTTGCTCAGTACGGGCGCTTGAGTTTCTTACGTAGAGTTGATTTCCCCTGTGTATCTAGACCATTCGAAGGCCGTTATTGTAGAATTCATCTGATTGAATTTTATCATCTCCGTAATCCTGGCTGCTTTAATCAACTGTTTCCTAAAACCAAAAAAATTAATTTTAATATCTGCAAATTACAACATTATGTACATATAGATCAATTAATATGCAAAATAAATTTTATCTAAATATCATAGTGTATGTTATTTCTTAGTAATAATTAAAACTTTACTGTATCCCCTAGTATAAACAAGGATTTCAAAACTATTTTCTCTGGAAAAAAACTCAAAATGATTAAAATTACTTGATCACTTGGATTTTATATAGAAGTCATTTGTACTTACTCGTGATTACCTTTCACACACTATTTTACTTAAATTTTATTTGAACTATCTACAATTCTTTTTGGTATACATTAAGATTCATAACACCTGGTTACTATCTTACGATTATTCACAATAGTATTAATCAGAGATTTATATTCTTTATTTGAATATACTCGTAAAACATTTATGTACTGAAATTCAATCATATCGTTTGTGAGTTTGCTTTCAGTTCCATAAATAATGATATACACATTTTATTTCAATTCATATCAGGAAAAGAAATAGCTTCAAAAGAGCAATATTTTTTTCTGAAGATATACCAATGAGAAAATGAACATTTACATTTTTTTGCACGGTTCATTGACAAAAAATATCATCTAACATTTTCATCGCATCCGTAATTCAAAAAACACACCATTTCACTTAAATTCAGAACCACGTTCATTTCTACCTTTACAATTAAACTTACATTACACCTTTGCCAGTTTGGCAAAAATATTTTAAATCAGGAGTATTTCATTCACAAATTACTTTCGATTCGGAACCACGCGAAGAACCATATCATAAATCGAAACGAAATGAAATTCTTCACGTATGATAATCTAAATTGCAATGAACAAGATTAACTCCAAATCTTGGTACCTACTATCAGCGTTGAACTCAAACTTCGTTCCCATTATTGTCTGTGATTTGAATTGATGGATGCCCGTGCGATTACAAACAGGCGGTGTTCGTGAATTTTGCATTACCTGCTGTGTTCCCTCACAACCAACACAATCAACTCTATTCGGTTAACTCATTATCTCACTTCATAACGTTAAGTGGATCTGTTTCCAAATAGCGATGATTTGGTTAACAAAATGAATAGTCTGATTACGATACACGTTTCCCAGGCTATTCCGGAGTGGATGTGGCGCTTTTATTAGATTGCTGGATTTATGATCTTACCCCATTTTAAATTTTGAAACTGCGTTCTTTATCTTATCAATGCACTTAAATCTTCGGCCATCGTCGAAAATGAAATTATAAAAGGACCAGCATTTCCATTTTATGATTTATGAGTGTTTATAAATCATGTAACTGACATATATGAATTTATATTAGCTGAGAAATAAAAGCGAACATATTGCAATTGTGTATATTTTTAAAAATATACTTCTATCACAAACCAGCTTCGAAATCATATTATGTAACTTATTCTAACATTGTATTTATATAACTTTCCATGCCACGTGAAGAGGAAAATTCAGTTCGTGTTTTTTATTATAATGCAAAATTTTACGAAAACTACTTTTAATCTTTTATATTTATTGGTTTGAATTTTACACTTCATTTCTGAAGCCAGCAAAAATTTCAGTTTAAGATTTGAGTCATATTTATCAATAAAAACGTAAGGGTGTTGTACTTGTAATTTTTAAATTACTATCATTTTGGTGAATTATTCAATATTTTTATTTTGGTTCAAAATTGCACTTAAAATCATGCTTTAGAGTAAAACATTGTTCTGAATTTATCATTATGTTCTATAAGAACTGACACGTGTTATGTCGTGTAGCGAAATTCTTCAATTGTAATGATGATGCAGTAATAGAAAAGATTAGAAAGTAAAAAAAAAATTATGACTGATGTTAATCAGAATTAGACTTAAGCAGCAATAAGCACATGTTAAATTTTTAGAGATACATGTTGAATTTTGAGAGGTTTTTCAAAATTCTTCAGTAAAATCTCGAATTGTTAAATCTAGAAAAGACATATTTTAAAATACATAGAAGATAAACTTAATTTTAGAATTTTGTAGATTTGTAATTGCATCACTCATTTTCATTACACACAGATATTCCATATATTTCTACTTATGTTGTTTCAACCTTTCAGTAAATTGTATTCTGTAATATGCCCTTCTAAGCCGAATAGTACGATACCTTTTAAGCAGTTGCAGTTGTCATAAGAATATTGTAACAGTTTTTTTAAAGTTTTATGAAAGAGATTCTATGTAATGACTTTGGAATTTGTAACTTCTTTTGAATGTTCAGTTCCTGTTACTAATTCAAAGTCTAAGAATGAACATGGTACCTTACTTTAGGAATGAATTATTCATTTTAATTATTTCCTTTTTAGTTCCAGTAGGGAATTTATTATGTATACAAGGATATATAATTTGTACGTTATATATTGTAATTCCTGAATCATTTGAATAAATTTCCATTTTGTTCACTTCTGTTACAAATAAATATATATATTCATTTTTATATACACTATCATTTCGAGAGAATTTTAACTTGTGCCTTCTTAATACTCATTTAAAGTATAAACACATTATTTAAGTTTACTCCAGCATCTTTATAAATGAATATAAAAACATAGCATGTATACTTAATACAGATCAAATGTCTATATATTTATCTTATCTTTAATCAGTACAATGACGGTTCAAGGAGAATTACACAATGTTAAGGGACACTTGATTAGTTGAGTCTAATTTAAATCTATTGGTACAAAAAGAGAATTGCGAGTTGTAATTGCAGTAGCTTTCCGTTTAAGGAATATTTATATATTTAATTATTATCAAATATACTATGTATTATAATATGTCACTTCTATCATATTACTTTGAAAGATTTTTACAATATATGTGTTGTAGTTTCCTCCATTACTGTGAAAAGAATTTTTTGTCACACATAGACACGGTAAAAAAAAATCCCTTTCTATCTACACTCTATACACTACTTATTACCAGCTGATGGAGATAATTTATGGAAAATATAAATAAATAATTTCATGGAAAATAAATTAAAAACGTAGAAATGAAATTGCGAATGTTTTTCTTTCCCCGATTGTTCTCTTATAATAAACTCGGAAATTCCATCAATATGCTGCTCCACGTACAACGTATACTCCTCAGTTTTATGATTTGAATTAATTCTTATCACTCCTGTAAATAGTTTATCTCCTTTGCTTTATTTTCAGAAACATTCATTCGTGATAATTTATATTGCTGGAACATATGGAAATTCCTATTGCCAATGAATTTCGCTACGATTTCAGCATAATTTACACCCAATAATTTCAAATCAAATAACTCTTTCTTTATTTAACAAACACTGTTTTCTACATTGGATAAATTATTCAATTTGATTTAATTTTCGAATGCATATGCTCCCTTAAAATAGCTAAGCCAATGTTTCTACAATTCTTTTCCTTAAAACTAATATTAGTTCTTTCTCTCTCTATACATATATATATGTATAAAGAGAGAAAGAACATGATATAAAGCAAATATAGCTAAACTTCTCGAAGGGTGTTTAAGGCTAATTAACCAGCAGAGAAAACGATTGTGTGTAACAGTATTAGATTGCTTCCCCAAACCGTACGGCCGAAATTTGTGTACTGTTTTTGCATCTAAATCAGTTCAGCCTCTTTATTTTTTTCGGTTTGAGTTTCTTAGTACTTCTTGACTTAAAATCTCTAATTTATAGATGTGGTAACTAAATGGTGATATTCACTAGTTTTCTGTCCATGTTCCTTCAATTTAGTTCTAGTTTGGTTACATGATTCAACTTAAGAACCGTCATAGAAGGGATTATGAAAGTTAAATTTAATGATGGGATCACTTCAAAATTAATTACAGGAAAAAAAAATAAAAAATATTGGTAGTTTCGAAGAGCTTACTTTTCCTATATAATTCCTATAAAATAATAATCAAAGAGAGAAATTCGCCATCAAATATTATTTTTGTAATATGTATGTTTATATATATTTATATATATATATATATATATATATATACTAGGCCGCTTCGCTGGAAAGACGATAATATTATAATTTGGAACTTATACTCAAGATATCAAGAATTTTTTCAATTTTAAACGATAATGATAATCTAAATTTAAAATTTTAAGAAATTTATTGTCTATATTAATGGTTATTCCCAACTTTCAAATATATAAGAGAAATAAAAAAAAATAGTAAAAACTCTCACTCTCTCTCTCTCTCTCTCTCTCTCTATATATATATATATATATATATATATATATATTATATATATATATTGTGTATATATATATATATATATATATATATATATATATATATGGATAAAATTCATTCTACTGTATACAAATTACACCCAGTATTCTCAAAAGTACAACATTTTGTCAGGAGATTCATAATGTGCTTAACTTTCAAATAAAATACCCTCGCAATGACATCGTGTCTATCATGAGATTTTTGTCCTTCCCTCAAGAGGTCTTTGATTTCTAAACATTTAGGATGGCAAGCGACTGCAATCCTAAAAAAAAAGTCATGCAATTCGGGATGTCCAAAATGTCTTATGTATGTCATTTCGTCCCGTGTTGTCACTTTCATGTTCACTTTCACGAACCTCATTCATGCATGTAGCGATATTCTCCAGTAAACGAAGATTGTCTTGAATGTGCGCTACTCCGTAAAAAGTCACCATTTTAGTATTTTTTAAGATCCCGTTATGTTTTGGAGCTAAATTATACTTTCACCAACCGTGGGATACCAAACTCATTTACTTCTATCGCTTAATATGTACGTTTAATATTTTCAGCATGCACTAAATTTCGCATAAAGAGCCTCTTCATCAAAATCTAGCCAAATCTCTATCAGCGCTTCAATATTAAATTATTTGTTATTTTTCCATTTCGCACTCGCAAATCTCATCAAATAAACTTAATTGGTGATAATACACAGAATACATATAAAAAAATATATTCCGTTTGGCGTCGGTCATATAATTTTTGGCAATAAAGTCGCCAAAATTGACAAAACCGATGGATAAGAGTAGATTAACGGATGAAAATTACATTTTGGATAAGACTTCTGTAAAATCTGTTCTTAGTGTGCGTCTATATTGCTAAATGAGTAACTGTGCTAAATTTCAAGTCAATCGGTTGAATAGTCTTAGAGATCTCGTCTTGAGTCAGTCAGTGGTATTTCTCTTATATATATATATTGATTGTAAAATTATAGAGCAGAATGTTACTGATTGAGTTATTAATTTATTAATGTGTAAATTGTATTAGATAAAAATATCTCGAATGAATTATGCCTAAAATAATATATTTATGAATTGGTTTTCCTAATAAATTAGTATTCGAAGTCTTAAAGATTCAAAAAGAAATTGAATTTACAAAAAAACAGATTTTTGATTGCTCTGGGTTTTTTTCTTCTTGTAGTTTACCTGATATAATTGAGTTTACAAGCGGCACTTAAGCTGTGTTTGAAAAATATAAAGCTTGTTCTTCACATACTTATTCTAAAGAAACATCTTTTATGCGTTTTCTTTTTTTTTTTTTTAATTTCATGAAATAATGCTTTTCTTTAAGATTAATTTCAAAAGATAAGAAAAAAAAATCCATAGCTATCGTTTATACTAATTTCTTTTCAAAAACCATTTTTTAACTATCATTTTTCTTCTATTTAAAATGATGACATTTATGCACAAAAGAATATTATTGCGTAAATGTAAAGAAACAAAATCAGGATTCTTTGTTGAAAGAGAAATAGGAGAAAAAAGCGAATGCGTGAAAGACAAAAAATGAATCTATATATACCATTTATAAAACGAAGAATACCCTTACACACATAAAAAAAAAAGTCTTATAGAATATTTTTGATGCTTTTCTTCCTTCGGTTTTTATGAGGTATACAGACCAAGAGAGAAGCACATAAAATATATAAACTTCCGCGTGTTATCGAATGGATGATAAATTGCCTCAGTGCCAGCGAGGAGAAGGAAATCTGAGGTACCTACAGGAAGTTCAGGAAACACTCACACACATTGCTGCACGCACATGCTATGGTTTTCTTTTTTCAACGGAATTTGTTACGATATTGTCTTCTAGCGGGCGGTGACTCGAAAACTTTTCCTTTACATCCGGCTGAGTTTGTGTTCTTACTAAAGTGAAAGTACGATCAAACTCGAACTCAAATTTAGTAATTCTGTTCTAGTTGTATAAAATCAATCTTTCATATGAGTAATTGTAGCATTCCACTTTCTGAACAAGAAATCCAAGAAATTATAGATTAATATCATAATAAAGCTAATAATGTGGATGTAATACATTTTATATATTGAATTACTATCTTTATACAGTTAGTACTCTAAATTGTACTGAAATGCGATATATAACTATATATATATATATATATAATATTGCATTAGTACTATTTCTTTCTCTGATAGCAGGAATTGAAAAACTTCCTCCTTTCACCTGATCAGGAGAATTTTGATTTTTCCATAGAATATTTGTGAGAAAGTTGGTGCTATATATGGCGTTTCATGTAAATTTGTATATTTTTAAATCTAGTTGATTTATTTTTGGATTGTTCTTTTCCGATTTTCATTATTGAATATATATTTTCATCATTTGTGTATGTTACTCAATTCCACCTTTTGCATTTCTTTGTACCTTGTTTCTTTTTCAATTTATAGAATTTTCATTTTGGTTCATTACATCTCCTTGTTGGAATTTTTGGATACTTATAAAACATTGTTTACCTTACTAATCTATCAGAAGCCATATACCGAATTTATAAGTTTACGTTTAATTTTCTTTACAACTTTTATTTTCTTCGTTTTCTCTAATATTCATGACTTGGTTTGCACTTTCCGTGATTTGAAATTTATATTTTTTCCATTAATTATTTGTTTAATATTATTTAAAGTATAATTTTATCTTTCTTAATTGTTTTGCTATATGCTTTTTTTCATCTTTTTTTTAGGTTTGCTGCACATAATTTTTTTTTCTTATACTTTTTTAGAAAAGTCTAAAAATATTTGCAATTTTCATTTGCAATGTTTTCATTTTTATACCTTAATTTTTGCTTCTATTCTAAATAAAGTTAATTATTTAAATTATTCGTATTTATTTTCAGGTTTCGCATTAATTTCTTAACAGCTGGGTCAACACTTTATTTCTTAGTCGTGAGAGATGTCGAATTTTACAAGATTTTAGATAGGGAAAATGGCTAGAGTTATTGTTCCTTGTAGCATTTGCTGGATTCTCGAGGTACCCTTACGAAAGTCATTACAGCATACCACATACAAGGTAAACCTAATATCCAGCAGACTCAAATTTGGATGAAAACGAAAGTTAATTGCGAATAGAGCATGGGATATTGAAGAGATTTGTGGCACCCAAAGAGAAGACAACTTCCACCAAAGTGATTGAAAACTGAATAAACATTTACAGATAACTTTGTTTACTATTCTTGTGAGAAGAGAGAGAGACACAACCAGCAAATCGACAGCAGATTTGCTGTTCCCAAGCCTCTTATCACAGAAGTGAACGTTTAACGTCATCTCTAATGTTGCCATAAATATGAAGATAGGTTAAAAGATACTTAGAAGAAAGTTTCTTTTAGCGAAAAATAGTGCAAATGATGATTCATTTGCACTATTTCCGAAATTGGATATATTTATGTCTGCTGAATATCTGCAAAGGCGTATTATCCAGATTGCCTTATTCCAAATATGACACATTGACGTAGCTTTGCTATGATTTGGGCAGTGATCACGTGTATTTTGCAGGATTCTTATACACCTGAAAAACCGAGTAAGTGTAATGGAGTATGTTGGCATTTTACACTCCATAATGCGTACATTATTTCCATCAGGATTTCATTCAGATTATTATCCGGGATTCAGAAATATTCAAAAATGATAATTGTCCAATCCTTACAGATCTTAATGTTCAAACGTGGTTTGAGAAATATGAAGTCATACATTTCGTCTGGTACTATCAATCTCCGAACCTTAACAGTTTTTAGCCACTCCTATCCACTTTCGAAAACTGTGACCCCAGCTGTTCGCTAACACAGATAGTTCGCACATAAAGCTTATGTTATATATAAGTATTATAAAATACAAATATATAGAAAAGAAACTTACGTTTATATTTGATATGTAAATTTAAAACAAATAAATAATTAAATACGCTATTTTTAAATTAGGAGAAGCACATAAAATTATTGAAAAAAAAGCTAGCAGGTATAAAAAATTCCTGCGAAATCAAAAAATGCAAATGACTCTAAGCCACAAAGAAGACAAAAAAGTCAAAGAAATGAATTAATTTAAAATTTCTATTTCTACTTTGGGTATAGATTTGAGGATATACTAGCATTACGGATCCAACAGTTCTAAACAACATAATTATTTTATAACAAAATGATAAAAACCAAATTAAAAGAAAATACATTTCTTTTTAATATATATTTATGCCTAGATGTCTTATACATGGAGACAAAAGTACAGGATTATTTTTAAATAAAATTGTGTGATAATGAACCGACAAAATAATTCCGTAACAATAACATAAGAAAACAATTCTATAAACATTAAATTAAGTTTCAACTCCATTATTTACGGGACGCGAGGCAGACTAAAAAGACCAAATAAGTTAAAACACTTTTTTGATGGAAAATGAATTTTTGATTGATTGATATTAATATATCACTTAGAAGCAACACTGGCTATGAGCCATAGATCTCACAACAGTGAACAACTTTCATGTCAGGGGGACGACATCTGAACTGGCACCCTCTACAAATTTGTAAATTACATCATAGAATTTGAGCCTCTATAGATTCCGCATAAACTCAGTTGCATAGAGAATCGTTATTAACAAAAGCAAATCCTATGTAAGCAGTTATGTATTATTAAACACAAATATTAATCAAATACGGTTCATTTTGGTTACTTAAATTCTCTCCATCTCTCCTTCTCCTGTATACAGATTTAATACTTTTTAATAGTTAATCGCTTTATGTTGTTTATTTTTCTCACTACTAATTTTTTTATAGTTCAAAATACTCAATTTCACTGAAAGTTTGCTTGAAACTAAACAAAATTAAGTGATGGATTATGAATTTTAAAAGAATCAAATGGTTATATTTGATTATATTAATGATTTATAAAAATTTCAAAATTTGAAAAATAATCAAGTTTTTTTCAAAAAATTTGTAATTTGTATGTGTGCGAGATCCTTTTTTTTTCTTTCATTTTATTGACAAAATTAAAAAACTTTTGTGCCTAGTTTTTCATTTTCTATTTGAATTATGAATAGAAACTTTATAACAGCACTATCGAATTTTCAATTACTGGAAGTGAGAAAGAGAGAGAAATTTAACCCTGTAATGATCTGCTCGTATGATCTAGATATACATAGCATTTGTGTCATCTCTGAGATTAATGGAACACTTACCGACATATCTAAATTAAAAGTGTAAGACATTTAGAATTCATTACTCTTCTTTAATGTTGAAGTAGTAATTAAGCTTAATTTTAAGATAGATGTGAGACAAATGCATTGGGCCATGTTCATGAAAACATTTATTAGTAAAAGTTTCAGAAATATGTATAAGGTATTAAATAAATGAAAATTTGTTACATAATCATAATGCACACTTTTTTCTAATAAAACCCGAAGCTTCAATCAGAAATAATTATTGGGTATTATTCCAAAATTTATTTCTGCTTGCTAACAGCGCCATACTACTTCGTTCTTCTGTTCGGGTGTTTTGAGTCAATTACGATGCAACAACACTACGTGAATGAATGTATGTGAGCAAAAACCACATAATATTCATAAAATGTATTTGTATAAATTTAAATGTTTTAAAATTTATACGTGTGAAACATTGAAATGAAATAGTATTACCTGAAAAATCAAAGATCTAAATGAAACAGAATCAATTTCATTCTATACACTTTTAAAGTAGGTTTGGAAAAAATTTGCTTATAGAAAGCCAGATTATATAAAGGTATTATAATTAATCAAGCCTAGCTAAGTTTCCTTATTACATAATGAAAGCGTATTAAAAAAAGAAGAACATAGCCTTTTAAATATATATAAATTGTTTTGAAAAGAACATCATATGAGCTTTAAAAATATAAAATGAACTGTATCGAACTGAAGTCTTAAATGATGAAACTCTATTCTTGCTTTACCGTTAAGGATAGTTGAGACAAAAATTGAGATTGCAATAGAATGAAAATATGAGCTTACAAGTTTGAAAATGAATTGTGAATAATTAGAAAAAAGCATTGACTTCTTTAGCCTACACATTCCAGCATTTAGTACTGTAGATATCCCGAGCATTCTATTCGATATTTTTAAAGAAGATTTTTAGAGTTTGTGCTAAAAACTTGTGTAGAGTTTGTGCTGAAACTATTCGCGATTTTCTCTTTAATAACCTTGGGGACTTTAGTTGAGATTGATTGCATGAAATAACAATTTCTTCTTAATCAAAATGAAACATGATTATATTAATCAGATGCAGGTGGAAATAAAATGAAATGAGTCAGATATGGTGTTATATAAGTAAAGGGAAATTTATAGGATAGAGGAAGAGTGTGGTTAACTCTGAGTGTGCTTTTAACAAGAAACCGATTATATCAATGTAATTACTGGCTATATCTGTCGCATAGGATTTGACAAACCATAGCAGCCTCAACTAAAAATGTTTTGGTACGAGCGCATTATTTCAATAATATTGTAATTGGTGGGTTAATCTCAATTCCCAGAAAGAGCTACAACTCATTAAATATTATATTACAGTTATTGATATATAAATTGTTGAGTTGGAACTTACTTGCATGTCTTTGCATCAGTTATTGACTTTTAGAATTAGTTATATTTGATTATATTGAGGCAAATATATATTGATTATATTGAGGTAGAAGTAATTTAACGCCACAAGCTTCGGATAAGTAACCTAAGATTTCTTTTATTTAGTAAACATAAATAACAAAATCGGGCCTCTATATGAAATAAAAAATATATAACAAATTTAGTGAAACATATAAAATGGTAAATGGATTTATTTGTAAATCTTGGTTAAGTTAGCAGTTACGTATGAGAACTGCAATAATTTCTTTTACACCGACTCTATCTCAAATAATCTCTCATATGATAAATCTCTCATCGATCTCTCTTTTCCTTGATTGTTTCGAAAGCAATCTTTTGCGAAAAATACACAAAAGCAATTGGTTTAAGCTTTTAGAATATACACTACAAAAATCCACAGAAAGTGAACGTGAGCACTCAGGAAGAATTATAATCGATAGAACAGAATAAAATTGTTTGAAATGATGCAGCAAAAATAAGATTGAATCCTTACATTATTTATGAATTACAATCTGAACATTTTTTTTTGCGTTGGCATTATAATGATTAAATCGTAATAATTTTAACGTTGAAAATCATTAAAAAGTGAAGAAATATGAATTGAAATGCTTTTGTGTTAAAATGTTGAATTATGTCATACTGTAAACAAAGTATAAAAATATAAATTCTGACTAAGTGGTGGTAGTAATGTATAAATTACATTTCAGTTAAAATGGACAAAAATCGCATGTTTGTGTGTGTGGTAATTTTCAAAGGGAAGCAAAAGAGAATGGATTTGTGTTCAACAAGTTAATTGTTCTTAGAGAATATTGATAATAATTACTTATTTTATGTAAAATTTAAATCAATTCCAATTCAAAATTCTTTATTTCATTAATTTTGTACTCTAGGGAAATATCTATTGTATATTTCATCAATTATTTTATACAACTCTTGGCTATGCTCCAAATAATTTCAAAGAAAACCTTTTTGTAGCTATAATATACAATTTTGTCAGCTTCAAATGAAAATAGATAATAAGAAGTACTTGAAATTAATTTTAATGAAATAATCAAGACTTTTCAAAAAATTTAATTTGACATTTAATTCTTAAATGACATACATAATTCCCACATTCCGTAACAATCAAAATTAGAAAAAAAATGCAGCGATTATTTAATGTGAACTCGCCAAAGGATATTTCTAAAATTCTGAATTAATACAGTTGTGTTAATTAGATCAAGTTTTAATTAAAAATTAAGATATAATTGATAGTGAAGCGTCTTCTAATTTTACCATCATGTAAACTAGCCCGCAGTTGTGAGACGGTAAACAGCTAAGCTAGAAAGAGCAAGTGCACAGAAGTTAATTAAAGTCATTCTGACCTTATATTTAAACAGCAGCTTCAACTCTTAACTTCCACCATGTGACACCGATATCTACTCTGTTCTTTTAGGTGTAGCATCATTAGTATTGCATTTGTTAATTTTAATTTATTTTAAGGCACCCTAAAATGACCAGAAAATCAAAAAACAATTTATTAATTTATTTTAATTATATGACCTTTCTAAATATGTTCAAATAAATATATATTTCAGTTATATAAAAGAAAATATTATTTCTAGGAAATCTCGTTTAACAAAAAAATTAAATTTTAATATTTTGAATAAATATTTTATATATTGAAGAGGATTGATTAAATGAATGTTAATTAACGTCACACTAAAAAACAGCAAGAAAGCAATTGATGATGGACCTAGTAATTTTGAACCAGGTTAATTAACGAGAATGATACCCCAGCTAGTACCTCATACTCCAAGCTGCTACTGCCCACCATTTTGACTGAAAATTCTGATCATCACATTTCATATGCATAAGCAGCGTTACACAACAAGTCTTGAGTGGCACTTTTATCGAGAATTGTAATTCTTTATTTCTAAGAAATAGGGTGTTCAAAATTTACAATTACAAATTTAGAATTTACTAACTTTAAAAAGGTTTAAGATAATAACAAACAAATTTCAACAAAAGACAAGATAACTCACTGAAGAAATATCATAGTTACTCATATACGTCAATGTGTATCTTCCTAATGGTACTGACAACGTCTAGTTATCCATGCCACTAGGGGGGTATCTTCTATTTCTCCTTCAATTCTATGGTGATATGTTCAATCACATTCACACCGCAAGATTTCTTTCTATGAGGTTTTGTATAGGAATCAGGTGTACCAAACGAAGGGTACATACTTTCAGAATTTGAAGACAAGCATTCGTAAAGCATTTGAACTTCTCACCATGGAATTGTTGAAAAGAAATTGAATACCAACTGGATATTGTTCCTACCATTAAGGGTGAATGTACACGGTGACTTGTATGAATAAGGAAATAAAGCTTTTAGTACTTTGTCACGTGTTTAAAACCGTTTTCTGTTATCTTGAAAGTTATTGAGTTATTACTTTTAAAGTTATTAAAGTCAAAAGTTTTAAAGATAAAATACGGACACCCTATATCATCTATATATAGAAATAAGCGTGTACGCAGTCACCTTTGACCACCTCTAAATTTAGCACAAAAACTCCAATAATTCTTATGAATCATTACAAAGTCAAATAATTTTACACAAAGAAATAGTCTACGAATACCAAATTCGTACGCTTATAAGGGCTCATAAATTCATCTTAAACTTTAAGTCAGATAATAATTTATACATCAATTTAATGCTTTTCTAATAAAGTAATGAAGCTTTTTTAGCGTCTAGAGAGTGTAAATTACTGTTTAATGAAGCTGTTTAAACAGCGAGGTAGCAGTTCAACAAGCAAGTGTCGAGTCATTGCAAAAATCTGTCGCTTCTTCACTAAATCTTTGTAAGCGATAAAGTAAGCCATCGTGCAGGAAAAGGACGAAGTGAGGTAAAGGAACCATCTGTGTCGACGATACGCTTTTGTGAGGCTCCCTAATGGTACCTTGGGATGGAAACTTACTTTTATGCTTGAAGGGAGGTATTAAAACGCAATTCAGTTTCGTAACAGCTGCTGCAATGAAAAAAAAGAGAGCAATTTTAGGACCAAATAAGATTATTATTCTTAGCTTTACAAATCTCATCTAATTCGAATTATTTTATTTGGTTCGAAGTTCGTTATGAGCTGTGCTTTTAGTTTTTCTATAAAAATAAATTGAAACAATTTGTACAATGTGTGTTAGAAATAAAGAGTAGTTTTATTAATAAGTATATTTAATGGAAGAATCAAATGGATATGAGAGTAAATGTTAAAATGATACTGTATTTTGGATAATTTATACTTTTTCTTCTTCGCAGAGGGATCAACAACAAAAATGTACAAGATAAATTACACTATTTTTATTGTTGATCATTTTATTGTAAATCACTTTCGAATTAAATAGATAATAAATTGAAAGTGATATGATTAAAGACCAATTTTCACCAAAGGTCTGGGATATCAGTTACAACTATTCTGAATTTTAATAAAAGTGTTCAGTAAACAGTAAATTAAATTCTTGTTTATTATTCAATAGCTAAGTCAGAGTTACATTTATTAAATAATGGTCAAGAATAAAAAATGGATTACATACAGGAAAAAAAATTCAAATACTCTTGACGGAAATGTCATTAAATTCAATAGATTTATGTAAAAGGCTAAAAAAAAAGTCAACCTTTTCTGCATGTACCTTCCCGAAATTTTTCAAGTAAACAAAATCCGATTTTAATCTTATTTTTAATTGGTGAAAAGAAGCGATTATTCTTTAGAAAACTCTGCTTGCGTAGTCTCAATATTCTGATTACAAAGACAAGTCTGCAGATCTTATGTTATGAGAGATATGACTCTATATCGATAGCAGACCAGAGGAGATTAAACTACTTTGAGTGAATCCATCGTGTGGAGTTGGAAAATCACCGAACCTCTGTTACTGCGATTAATTTCATTCAAACTGAAGTGAGCTGAAGGGAACATGAATTTATTATATACAAGCTTCTAGAACCCTTGAGGAAAGTAGACTTAACAGAGAGTAATATTGCATATCATAATATACAAAACAAAACACGTTTAAATTCATTCACACGGTATCATCTACACCCAAACTGAAAAACATAAACCAGAAAAACCTCAGCCGTGAGCCAAACTCAACATCACTGAATTATAGTACAGTGTATATTACACATAGACCATAGCATGCGTGATACATACGCATGGCTAAAGTGCGCATACATTATTAGATATTAAAGATGCGTACGTGCATACATAGATTACAAGCATTAACATTACGCTATTACAAGATACAAACTGCTGTCGCCACACACACACACACGCGACATGATTATTGAGTGTATTAATAAACCCATACATTATTATTATTACGTCATATTATTATACATAGCAAAGTATTACATATATAGCGTGATACTACATACACATATATACAAAACGTTATATAATTATACGTTATTATCTACTCGCAGTGACATATTATTATTAAAGTAATATTATACACATACGCGTGACATGATATATACAATACTATATATAAAACTGCGATTAATAATTATATAATGCATTACTATAAATTATATAAACGCGCTATTATATATTATTACATACTCAGGTATTATATTAGATGATATTATTATTATTTTATTATTGCTATTACGCCGACTACGCACAGTGCGCGGTACGCGCGGTGCAAGTGCGCTTTGGATAGAACGATGAACGGGATACCTTCGTACTACGGGAGAATCATTAACTCCAACTATTTTGCATGATACCTTATAATTAATACTAATTTATTTCTTCGAGAATACTTGAACAGAATTTTTAACCCAGTAAAAACTTTAGCTAAAAATATTTAAAATGAAAATAGTTCATTTTCTACGTTCCATATTTCTTTTTCTTTGACTGAACTATCGTTAAAAGAGCGCAAGCTAAAAACGCGAACAAAAAATTTTAAGCGAATGGAAGTGATTTTTTTTTTTGAAATTTTTTTCAAAATAATAGAATACGAAAATGAATTTTCTTACAGTGTGAATTTTGAAACGTTTGTCTATTCAATGAACATTCTCCAACAAAAATCTGGAGTCATTTTCTGATATATATTTAAATTACCTTCTCCTTTCAATCAAAAGAAATGAGGTTTAAAGCAAATTAGATGGAGGTACGGAGTGTAACGAATTTATTTAAAGATAATACATTTACGTGAAATGGAATTCAGTGCAAGTAGCTAGCTGTTGTAGGTGTTGCCGGTAGATGTTAATAAGTTAAAATTTAAAGTGAATTTTTATCTTTTAAATCTTTTGATTGAAATTGATTGAAGCTGGTTCTGGTCCAGTATGTGATGGGCTTCAACCTACTGCATACGAGAAGTGGTCCTTTAAAATGAGTTAATAGATAAACTAGAACTTTTGGTTAATTGCAATGATAGGATCTCAGGTGCGTTACTTATTTGGGAAAGAGGATTTCGTTTAATATGTGAAGAAACCTAACAAGGTGTTTTATACTCTTTCTATTGAAATTATGATTCTCAAGTTGAATATTTAACTAAGCTTAGCCATGTCTATAGATTGAAAAAACAAGAGGTGAGGGAGAGCATAGCTGATGTCTAAAAGCATACACTTTTCAAACTCAGGATGAGTTATTTCAATATGTAACGAATGTTTTGTATTAAAGTAAAGTTATGCATTGAACATATTATTTGTAGAACATTAATCGTCGAAAATTAATAACTTGTAATGCACAGTATCTCAAGCATTATTGTAACAAATGCACGTTCATGATAAACAACAAGAAAATGTGAACTGTTAAATTATTAAAGAATGTTTAATTATTATTCTTTAAAGATTAAGCATTTTACATTTCAGTGCATGAATTTTTGGTGAAGGTGATATATCCAAATTAAAACCCGATTTTGAAAACTACAGAAAGGAATATTGAAGCAGAAACGAGTGCCAGATATTAAAAAAATAATGAAATAATGAAATTGGATTTAGATTATTTTCCTTTCTTACGTTAAAAACATTTACTGATATAAAATAATAATTTTTTCTAACAAATATAAGCTTATCAGTTTGATTCATTTTAAACAATACGTGAAACAAGCATATAAAGTTTATTGCAAAGAAATTTTTTAACCTCACTCTTTTAATTTTTTTTAAACTTTTTTCTTCTATTTAAAGACAATTCACTCTATATTCATCCAAAAATGTTCTTTAATTTAAATTTTTAGAATAATATTAATAATGTAATTTTTTCATTTTCTTCTGACATAAATTAAGTTACCTGAGTGCTGCAGTGACTTTGCTGTTAAGATCAGGTAATAGTTAATATAATGATTTCGTAAAAATTATTAAACAGCACGTAACACTAATTTATACTCAGAGTGATGTCTCCATTAACTAATAAATAAAAAAGTTTATATCGTTTGATCTAAAATATTTTGTTCCGGTTACTTCAATCATTCAAAGTATTATAAATCCAATTCAAATGTAATTAATCCAAAACAGCAATAAATATTGAGAGGTTTTATTTGAAATTTAATATGATTATATACGTTTCAAGCATTTGTTAAATAAATTATAATTAAAAAATAACTTTCCCAAAGTCTAATTCTATTAGAATGTTTTAAAAGAGATGGTTTGAGTGTATTATATCAATTTTTCTATAAATAAAGAGTTCATCAAAATATCCAAATCTGTACGTCCCTCATAAAGTAAAAGCAGTGCACAAGTCAATCCGTCTTATTAATAACTGTTCTAATTTCGTTGTTACCTTCTACGGTATCAATGGCGTTCGTAAACTTTTCATGCAAATAATCTTCTGCTTGAGAATTAGTTCATTTTAAGTATGTAATTTGTACATATTTTTTTAAGAAATTTGAAAGTATTGAAAACTGAATTTCATGAAAAAAATGTATATTATAAATGCTTTCGAAATGAATTATAATTTTTACAGCTACATACTATTTAGGAAAAGATTTTTTACTTTTTTGTAAAAAATTGTATACTTTTCTTCATTTTTAAAGTCTACTAGAGGAATTCATGAGAAATGACGCAGTTATCGAGTTGTATTATATAATTGTTTTTGTATGTTGTACTTGATATTTGTTAAAAAATTTTAATGTGTGTAATTACTTGTGTATGATGCACAAAAGTTTTATTGAAAATAGGCAGTATCACATTATTTTAGATGGGTTGTTTCTTGTTGAATGTTAGTAAAAAAGAGAAGTTTTGAATTTTCATAGCGTGAAGAAGCGTAGAAATTAGTTTCAATTATTTTAATGATTAACACCAATACATCGTTTTACTCCGAAAATTTCCTATGTTCTATCAAAATGTTTTGGCTTACGATTTACTTCTGTTTTTTATTCAAGTTTTCTAACACAAAATTATATTCGGGATTCAGCTTTTCTTTTATTATGGATTAATACAGGTATTACATATGAATACTTGTAACATACGAGAATATAAATATAACATACGTGTATTTTTCAAACAAAAATGTATGATTTGCTTAAATTTTGGCGAATTTGTATGCACTGATACTAGTTGTATCAGTGAAAATAACTATCTAAAATGATAATCAAATGCCAAGTTAAAATAAGAAATGCAAATAAAGTATAAATTATGCATGAACTCAATGTTTTCTTTCCTGCCGTAAATACATATTGCATCTCTCAGCTTCTGAATAAAGAAACATATGTTTCAGAATGGTGGCGAATTTCTAGCCTTTCACAAATCTTTTATTTCAAGAATACAATACCGAAGAGAAAAAAAAAATGGCTGGATAGAACAAAAAGTAAATATTGACATGCATTCATAATGATGCTCCTTCGAAGCTGAGCCTTTTTTTCGAAAACTAGTCTCAGATAATTCCATTTTTTTTCCCGATGATTAATATTAGATTTCACATACGTGAAGGATCCTACAAACCTCAATACGTTTCTTTTATTCAAAAGCGTTGGATCCATTTACATTTTTAAGAATAAGCTAAATAAGGCACAAAATTAAAAGAGTCAACAAGTGAAATATTATGACATTCTCCTTGCGAAAATCAAAATAAATAGATTTAACACACTGTCATTTTATTTCAAATATTAGAATTACAAATGCTATCATAATTTTAGATATAAATGTAGCGATGCTATGAGTATTCGTATTTCAAAAACGCATATGTGACTTAAAATCTACATACTTGTAATTTATTGCTGCCACTCATAAAATTAATCAATATAGAATTAGTTTTCATTTCACTTGAAGTTAAAAATGTGCTTGAATTATGACAGCTCAGTTTCTAATGAAAGAAAATTTTCGTTTTCATTTATCAAATTAGTGTCAATATTGTATAAGAATTATATAGTATAAGGAACAGTTACAATGTAATACAATATTTTAACTAAATGTTTTATTCCTCACTATGATGGAAGCTATAGACTTCATGGGAAAAATTTTTTTTTTTTTGCCTCACATTAGTAATGCTTCCTTCAAAACTTATATTTATCAAAGTTTTTAAACTAGGATATTTGGTGTTAGATTAATTTTTAAGTAAAAAAAAATAATGTAAAGCATTTAATAACAGGTCAATTGCAAAGTCCCCGGCCTGACACATAGATGGCACTACTAGAATTAAATCCATATGTTTTTAATTAGCCCTAACCCTCAAAAGTTGCATGTATAAATTTGACAGCTGTCGGATCATTATTTTGTGAATTATAGCATTTTGAATGAAGCAACTTCTGTTATTGTGAAAAAAATGGATAAAAAGGAATTTCGCGTTTTGATAAAATAATGCTTTTTGAAGGGAAAAAATACAGTTAAAGCAAAAGCTTGGATTGATGCCGAGTTTCCGGACACTGCTCCAGGAAAATCAACCATCAAGGATTGGTATGCTAAGTTTAGACGGGGTGAAATGAGCACCGAAGAGGGTGAAAGCAGTGGACGCCCAAAAGACGTTGTTACCGACGAAACCATTATAAAAAAATCCAAAAAATGATTTTGAATGACCATAAATTGAAATTGAATGAAATAGCAGACACTCTAAAGATATCAACTGAACGCGTACATCATATCATTCACGAATATTTGGGTACGAGAAAGCTCTGTGCAAAGTGGGTGCCGCGCGAGCTCACATTTGACCAAAAACAACGACGAGTTGATGATTCGGAGCAGTGTTTGAGGGTGATCAAGATTAATAAACCCGAGTTTTTGCTTCAATTTGTGACAATGGGGGAAACATGGTTCCATCATTTCACTCCGAAGTGCAATCGACAGTCATCCGAGTGGACTGCACACGATGAACCCGCTCCAAAGCGTGAGAAAACGCACCAGTTGGCTGGCAAGGTTTTGGCGTCTGTATTTTGAGATGCGCATGGAATAATTTTCATTGACTACCTTGAAAAAGGAAGGACCATCAGCAGCGACTAACACATAGCATTATTGGACCGTTTGAAGGACGAAATCGCCGATAAACGGCCGCATTTGAAGAAAAAGAAAGTGCTGCTTCACCAACACAATGCACCGTGTCACAAGTCAGTGAAAACGACGGCAAAAATCCATGAATTGGGCTTCGAATTGCTTCCTCATCCATCGTATTCTCCAGATCTGGCCCCCAGCGACTATTTCCTGTTCTCAGATCTCAAAAGAATGCTCGCTGGGAAGAAATGTTCGTCGAATGAAGAGGTGATCGCCGAAACTGAGGCCTATTTAGAAGCAAAGGACAAATCGTACTACAAAAATGGTATCGAAAAGTTGGAGGGTCGCTATAATCAGTGTATGATCCTTGAAGAGAATTATGTTGAATAAAAAAAAACTAATTTTGCCAAAAAAAATGTGTTTTACTATGGTAGGCCGGGGACTTTTCAATTGACCTGTTATGTAACATTCATAAACTATTAAAAGCTAAATGCATTATCTTTAAGGTTCTTTCAGAAACAGTTCCTCTTACATTAATTCTAGTTTATAGCAATTATTTTTATATAGCTTTACATAATTAAATGTTGATTTTTACATTTAATAAAAAAAATACATTTTGTACATTTCATAACTACCTTTTTTTTTCCTCCCTTCCTCCTTTCCATTTATTGTTTGTATAACTGGTGTTAAGTGTTTAAAAACATATAAATCGATATTATTTTTTT
>BMAW01115924.1:0-27231 GCA_019974015.1 Nephila pilipes | reverse complement strand
GGGATGGTTTGTTCAGTAATAAGTTATAAATACACATGATCCCATTCCAAAGTAAGAAACAATATTAATTACATTATTTCCATTATTCTAAATTTTGCTTTCCTTTCACTTGGGTTTCTCTTTTAAATTTTCATTTAAATAATTGTTCAATAATTGTTGTAATTTTTATGGAGTTATATTGCTTTTACTTAGTTTTTTATAGATTTCTTTAAATCGGTAGTTTTTAGAACATGAATGTATGATTTTATGATTGATATGTTAAATTTGCTTATAGCTGGTATTTTGTGAATTTAATTTTGATATTTTGTTCATGTATATATATATATAAACCAGAAACGAAACTTCAAAATCTAATTTTTTTACACATGAAACTATTAAAATATTATTATGCCTAGAGAAAAATTAGAATTAGAAATATATTAAAAAAAACATTTAGAATTTAGGGAGAATGCTGCAAAAATTGACATATAAAATATTGGAAAATTCAATTCAAAGACCAAAAAAAAAATAACTATTTTGATAGTTGGAATCTATAAATAAGAGAAAGATACAAAGGATAGATATTAAGTAATAATTAAAGCTTTCATATGTTTTGACTTACGAATACAGGGATTCACTATGTTTTAGGATCTTAAATATCCCCCCTAGCAATTACTTCATAACTAAAATAAGTAATTATCAACTACCAAATAAAGAATTAAGAAATTCCAAATCTAAGGAAAAGACAAAAATTAATAAATACAATATAAAATTTTTAAATAAAGATAACAATCGAAATATCTAACATACGTAATTTAAAAACACACATAATAACCTATCAATAAGCTCATAAATGTAATATAATATTACTACAAAAAAACAACAATATAAACATAAATGCTTTTTATAAATGGATGACGATTTTGAAAAACTCCCATGTGTTATTGATATTCTAAGAATTATTTTATTAATAACTAGAATAACAAACACAATAAATATTCTAAATTATTTTTAAGAATTATTTCTATTAATTTAAACATTATCAATAACTTAATTAATTTCAGTAAAACATAGTTAATTTTTAAAAAGCTTTGTAATCCCTGTTTCTAAAATGCAATTAAAAATTTTAACAATAGAAAAGAAATTAGTGATATATTGGAGAACAATGAACCATGTATAAATCTTATTTAAAAATTTACATAAATTATTTTATTCCATTTTATAATTTGTTTGTTTTAAATGAATTTTAAAAATTATAGGAAAATAAGCTTAAATGCATGATTTGTAAAATTTATTAAATTTAGCAGAAGTATTACACTTATTCATGACAAAATTCTATTTTACTTATGTCACAATAAAATTTATACATATGAAAATTGAATTTTGTGTGTATATTGGGATTCCATAAATGCACTTTATTTTCATGAAAGCTGAAATCTTCACTCTAGTCATAAATATTACTGTATATTTCACTATCGGTAATTTCTTATTTTAATATCTACAAAATAGTATCCATTTTATTGCTATTATTTTAAATTAAATTTAGTTTAAAGGTTAAAAAGATAAAGTAGGTTTAACATATAATAGCTCTTATTTTTTTTAAATATTATGTATAAATATACTGCCTGATTTATGAAACGGAACACCATAAAGTAGTTAGTAGAATAGGATGAAATCTGATACATAGATATAGGAGGAATATATAAATGACTTTATTAACAAAATTATTATATTACAGCGGTAAAAAAATATTGATTAGAATGAAGTAGAACCACCTCTCGTGATGTAAGCATCAACTCTACGAGGTATTAATTTAGTTACCGATTGAATAATGTCTTGAGACAAAGAAGTGCGTATGCTCTTACTAGTTATCCTTAACAGTTGAACCACCGATTGAATTCGAGCAGAAAATGCAAAAGAAGGCTAATTATGTCCCTGACATGCTGTATTGGAGAGAAATGAGAAAAGTAATTATTAGCCAATAAATCAACTGGACTTGCTACCAGGCTTACTGATTGATGAATACCGTGTGCAATTGTAAGTTGTCCTGCTTAGAAACAGCATTTCGCAACCGTTGAATGTAAGGTGGCACAACTGATTATGGCACCTAGTAAAAGTATCATCGTGCCGTCAATAAAACTCACACTTAGTGGTGACCTATTGTGTTTAATGGCCCTACAAACTATTATGTGACTTTGACGAAGGGTATGCCGTTCCACAAAAGTGGTCGAATTGGTTCTATATTCCACGACACCTCCAGATTATTTTTTGGCAACTATCATAAAACAGAGAGTTGTTGAACTCCATTTTTGACTATTTAGTCATCCTACTGGTCAGTTCCGATACTATTGCTGTCTTCCAAGTCGGTGGAAACAATCACAGTTGGTAATGGATGACTTGTTTTCCAGCAGCATTCAGCCAGTCGCTGGGAAACAGTTCTTGGAATATTAGAGTTTCCGAATCAAGAATGCAGAATGTCAAGAGTAGTTGTCGAGGTACAGCTAACTCATCTCTTCAAATTAATCTATTCGTATGTTCTGTTGTATATTTGTGTGAACTCTATCTATCCAGATAATCAACATTTTGTACATCGACTCATCTTATACAAATTTTATGCACAGGGGAAATGTCTACGTGCTTTTAATTGTATATGGAACAACTATTACATCAGAAATAAGGTGAACATAAATCCTCATTCGTCCAATATACAGAACTGCCTTCGGTGCCGTCGTACAGAAATCTGTTATTCCACACATGTGTTCATGAACTTGAAACGCATGTGTTTTTCGAAATTCTGAATTCTCTAGGCAACACAGTGTAGCAACTGATGTTTTATTCGCCATTCCCTACCCTATTATTCACTGTTATAAATACATCATGATTTTTGCATATCAGATCTTATATATATATATATATATATATATATATATATATATATATATATATAGCAATTGCATTACCATTATTCAGAAAATGTATACTGATATAAGAATTTCTAAAAGAATATTAAATTGCTATTTGATTACCTCAAAATCAAACTATTATCTCGCATAGTGGGTATCATTCTGATCTAGGGAATGCTTGAAAATAAATATTAGAGTAATGGAAGTTTCGGAATCTTCCAAACATTTCTGTTTCAAACACAACACACTATAAACGCTTTACGAAATATGGATCTTGGAAATGAGTTTTGGTATGGAAACAGGTGCATATGGATTATGGTTCCCCTTCTTCCAATGGAATCATTTAAGAAAAATGACGCATATTTCCCGGCGGGCTGCTACTTACCATGAAATATGCTCCTAATGCTCTCCCATTCTATGCGTAATCATTGCAATGGAGCGTGGCGTTAGAAAGAGACCTATACCTTTCATCTGTGGTCTAGACTAAAGCTGAATTTTCCTGATCACTGGTCTATTCCGTTTACGGCTTTATTTCGAAGTAAAACCCTTTTGCCTCTAGAAATATCGTAGATGCAATATACTAACTTAGTACGTTTGTGTGGAGTAAGTTATGTGAGCTTTCCATTAGGAATAACTTTGATTATATAAGCAATAAATGCAATTTGTTCCTTTCCGTGGGAAAAGTTATACTTATTTTCTGCTTTATTATGCTCTTTAAAAAGTAAATTTGAATCATAATGCTAATAAAGAACACTACAATGTAAAGCAAAGAAACAAATCTGGATACATAATCCAAATGTTGCGTAGTTTGGAGTATATAAGAAAATAAATGTAGGAATATAATTAAAATTATAAAATCATAAGCAAGGATGATTTTATCTGAGAAATGAAGTATAATTAATATTATAGTTACATTTTTTTGTTATTAAAGATAAATAATAAGCATTTTCACTTCTTTCTAAATGAACACTGTTAATTAATGTGGAATGGTAAAATTGATACAAAATTGCTGAAACCTTATGATTTATGGAAAATTTATGGAAAAAGTATAGTACAGCGTATTGCACATCAACATTAAAATTACTTCATGTTGCGCAATTATTTTAACGTCTTGATAAAATATGATATTAACCTGATATTTAAAATTATATACTTCAGCATATTATGCTATTTTAAAAAAATGCGTATTGTAATTAAGAATTGCGAATTATAAAATATTAAATATTTCGTTTATCTTCATTTAATTTAAAAATGCGACATTAATTCTTAAAACTATCCAGTACTCATGACAATTTACATTTTTAACGAGCGTAAAGTATTATTTTCTTAGTTCGTATCCATGTTTATGGTAAGAAACTTTACACAATTTTCACATATGTAACACGTCTTTTCCCCCGAAATTTTGAAGTATGAAAAAAATGCTGTTTCTCCTTTCTTCTTAAACTATTAAAACATGTCAGAAACAAAGTTAGCAACATAAGACTTCCCATTTTTAATCTTATAGAAACATGCTTAACGGTCTTGAAATAAAAAGTTCGCTTATTTTAATTTTAAATTTAACTTTTGTTTATTTTGTGTCTACGTCTGTACTCGTTAAAAGTTTTCTTATCAAGATATCTTCTAGAAGTTTTCATGTAATGATCTACAGAAAAAAAAGCAAGTTTTAACGAACTTCATTTTATGTTCTTCATGAATTAATGTTTATTACCTAGTATATAAATAAAGTTTGGGAAGAAAACTTAAATTTTATTTTAAATATGTTAATAAACCTTGATTTCTAAGTTTCATACCGACAAGTAATTTCGAAAAATGTTTTCATTTTCTGATTTGTTATTGAAAACATTTTTGTTCTGAAATGAAAATCAATTATGTGATATAAATTGTTTGGTGCTTTTGAAAAATTCTTGTTTTCGCTACTGTACATTTGCTATTTAAATTCTTTTTTTCTGAAGTTTGAAAGTCATATTTCTTTAAGATACAAAATAGCAATGTAACATTGCATTATTGAGTGTCTCTGTTTGATTCATATCGACAATTAATTTTCATTTAATAATTTTTTTTTCCATTCCTCATGAGTATTTGAATACAATTCTTTAAACATGGATTACGACTTGAATTTTGCTTCGGCTCAAAAGTCAAAATCATTTTCAAATGTCCATAAGCATTGTAATGAAATTTTTCTTCCTTTATTAAATAATAAATAAACATAAAATAATAAATAAATAACACACATAATTAAAATGTAAACAATCAAAGTAATAAAAGAAATTTGACTTGAATAAAGCACTATTTAAAGTAATTTCCTAACTGTCTATTGTTTTATCTTTAAATCTCAATAAGCTTTTCAAAATTCCATGTGATTTCTTTTTTCTTATCGTTGAACGAATCTAAGGGTGTAAAATGAGAAGATATCTAAATCATGAAAATGTATAAGCATATCAGATCTCAACTGCAAATAACAAGAGATAGTTAAGATTATGTGCCTTTTAATCGACCGCTCGTCTGAAAATATGTCAGTGGTAAGATATCTCTCAAGAAAAATATATATATATGTAATGATTTAACTTAATTCCCATTAATTTTTCACTATAATAATTTAATTTACTAAATTTGCGCATTCTCTCCTTTAAAAGATAATGTTCTTTCATATTTCCTGATCTCCTTCCAAAATATCATTTTATTTATTAGATCACGCACTCTTAAACCTGGATAAATCCGCTTAAACCAATTATAAATATGTCAAAAACAATCCCCGGAATCCCTTTATCCATGCCACGTGTCTCTGATGTTTCAGATGAAATTTCCCTCATATATAACCAGAAACACAGCGATAAGCGCTCTCTTTTTGCTCTCTTATGATGCAATGGCTTGAATCAAAAGGCGGAGTGGAAATGGTCCTCTTAAAATATTTAAAAGTTCCGTGAAAATTCAATACGCCTCGACTGTGTTATTTCCACGACTTACATTCAATAGTTGTACACAAGAGAAAGATGATATATATATATATATATATATGTCCACCTTCATGCTTGACAGTTGGAAGGAGACAATCAGGATCATATGCTTATGTAGGTGTTATAAAAACGTGCATCCATCCTGATGTAGAGTAAAGTGTAAAAGATGATTTGTCAAACTATATTACTTTCTCCCACTTATCAATCGACCAATTTTTGAGAGTGTTACACCACTGTAGAAGATGTTTGGTATTAACATCAATGACAAGTGTCTTGGAATTGTTGCTCTTTCGAAAGTGTTCTGTTAATGATGGTGTCTTCTACCTATGATCATTGACGCTGGAGAATCTAGATGCTGGTGGAGCTCTGCGGTCACTTTGGCAGCAGTTGCTCTCTTTTAGACATTAAAATCCTCTTCAATACCCGTCCGTCTTTTTCACATTGAGTTTCTCATTCTCTTCCATATTTTACTTTGCCTAGTTTGTCTTACCTTGTTGTGTGAATGGTGTCAGGAGTTTAGATACCGTACCTCTAGAAGCGCCTAAAAGCTTAGATATTTCGCTTACACTTGTTCCAGCTAGATGGGCTTCTACAATTTGACCTCTGAAAATCTGAGAGGTCTGAATCCCGGAATGTGTTTCAATATATATATATATATATATATATATATATATATATATTCAAACATTGAAACGAACAGTTCCGTTAAAGATTTCAAACATATTCCGGGAGGGTTGAAAATTTCGTCTAAAGTCCTTACACTTTGTCTTTTGTACCAACAATGGACATTATTCTGCACAACTGCAGAGGAGTTTATAATATATATCCTAGTATACTACAGATCTACGCTAATTGTTTCCGTTTTAAGAACTTTGTATTTTACGCTTCATCCAGGATATCCAAAGTTCTTGTCTTTCAAAACTTTCAAAGCGCAAAAATGGCTTTTGCACATTTGGACGGTAAGCTATGTAAGGCCCAAAACTCAGAGATGTTGAAATTGAGCCCTTTCCATAGTGTAGACTTCAGAAATCTGCATTATTCAAAAGATTCAAAAATCTTTTTTAATACATTTATAGGAGTGATATGCTCTTTAGTGCTCAGGAGTTTTCGAAAGAAAAAAATTGATGTGTTGCATAGCAATCACATCTCGATGTTAAATCAATTGTATATGATTCATGAAAGGTTTGTCTGATGTCTTAAAAAGGATGGGGTTACAAGCACAAAAAAAAGGGTCGGTCTTAATTTTTGTACTGCCAAGTCATATGAAAGCCATTAAAAGTAATATGAAGCCATTAAAAGCCATTAGAAGTAATATGAAGCCATTAAAAGCCATTAGAAGTAATATGAAGCCATTAGAAGTCATATGAAACAGTCATATGACGGCCCACACAAGGTTAGTCAGCGAAAAATGACAAATTTAATTAATTACTCATGAAAGGAAAGGTAGCAGGTATTAGTATTAATCGTTTGAAACCAGCATGTATCTTAACCGGTTGGAATGGCACTACAGAATTCGTACCAAATCTCATGTGAGATTCTTCCTCACTTATACATTTCATTCACTTTCCATTTTCTTTTCAGATTTTTGTCTTTCAGGTGGTGGGGAAGAATAATTGCACTCTCATTCTGATTAAAGCAAATTACAGCGAACTACCTCAGGCTGACACCACATTAGCTTTCAATCAAATCACTCTGCTTTACACAGATTAAGACGTACCTAAATGAAGACCCAGTCTCTTTTATTTTTACTGCTTAAAACTATATATAATTGTACAGGTTCCTTTGGACCCTGTTGGGTTGCAGATTTTTGTAATGTTTATTGTTTGTTTTTCTAAGTACCGGAATTGATGCTAGTAAATTTAGTTATCCGTACAATGCATGAACTACAGGGTCAAGTAACCAGTTAATGTGCTGAATGTCGTATTAAATGTTAAATATCTTTGATGGAAATGTATTCTAGATTTGTTTGACGGATGCTTCAGAAATAGAATTTTTATTCGTAACGTTTTGTTGCAGAGTAATTAGTAATATGATTACTAGAGCATAAAAATGAAGTAATCTCTGTAATGTATCTACTGTACGATTAAGGCATTAAACATAATTAAACATAGTCATATTTACAAAAATAATAGTATTATTTAGTTAATTTCAGACTCAGAAAGAAATTTAAACAATATGCTTGAATTAATACCTATATTATGTAATGCGATACTTAAAGATATGAAGAAATCTATGTGTTCTTACTCATTTATCATTTCCTAATTTTTTCGGGTATATTTTCATTTCTTGTTTTTATTATTGAATCATTCTAAATAATTATTCTACTGTAGTTTGTATATCGTTGCTTTTAACTTCCAATATCATTATTTTCAGCAATCTATCCGAAAAATATAAGGAAATTAATATTGTGAATTGGGTAAAATATACTATATATTTTATTCAAAAGATAAGATAAACAGTAAATAAAATTTCTATTATTATTACTCATAAGCACTCGAATGACAAGCTATAGTCAATAGCAAATACATGCAATATGTAGCTACTACAATTGATGATAAGTTTGAAATAACATCTATCGTACTATTAGTAAACGTATCTTAGAAAATATATCCACTGCTGTAATGATAATATCTAACAAACAGCAAACTTACAAATAGTAGACACATCGTAGAAATAATATCCAGTATCATAATGATAGCACCTATCGCTAATATAAATTACATAGTTGTCCAAAAATCATACATTAAAATTATTTATTATCACATAAAAGATACTTAGGAAATATGATTTAGGACAAATAATAAAAATTTAACATTACGCTTTTGAACAACTTATCTGACTTCATTGTAGACTGATAACACCAACCGAAACCAACTTCTTAGTCTGCAGTTATTCCTAAATAAAATCTTCCTGAAATAGATGAAGATAAAAGTTTGGCTTGCAACCTTAGTCCTTACAACAAATGCCTGACTTGAATGGAACATCACGTGGTAGGCGAGAACCAATCCTTTGTCGATATGGGCTCTGTTTTCTTCTCTTTCCTCCATTAATCAAGTATCCTGATGGAGAAGAGAAAATCCTAACAGCATTGCTTTGATCCCTTTGCGGAGATTCCTTTTCTTTGTGCCACCTTTAATTTTTTTATGTGTGATTAGTTAACGGAACACACGCAAGAAAGTAATTCGCTTTTCGACTAGGGATGGGAGATGAGCATTTATTCGGTTTTCTTACGTAATGGTTTGTAATCTTGTCTCTGTAAATTATCACTCCACTTAGGCACTTGAGTAATATGAGTTAATCTCACACACTTATCGCGTGGAAAAGTTTGCTGTTGGATTCAGGACTGGGAGAGGATGATAATAAAAAGATTTATATTGGTAAGATTGGTTCAAGATGTTTTTTGTTACATTTCATATGTATTTATTTCGATGCAACTGAAATACATAAGCACAGATAATAACTGAAAAACTGTTATGTAAGAGAGAAACACACATAATTTTAAGGAATATGTTAGTATTTTGAGACTTCAAATTTATTTAAATTATACGTGTAGAAAATCAACTGGCATTATGAAGGTTTCAGAAATACATAACTATTCCCAAATAGTAGCTCATCCATTAAAAATATGTAAATATGTTCGAAGTGCATATTACATGGTTATTTACTTCTTACTCAATACATACAGATGACTTTTAATATACTAACAAGAGAGATACAAATTCTAAACCATACATAACGAGAAATTAATTATTACTGAATGTTATAAGTATGTTCATTCTGTATTTTCCTAATGTATTTATTTAAAACCAACAGAAGCGTATAAATTCTGTTAATGCTTTTTAAAAGGACGAAAAACAGTATAACACATATTGCAGCGGAATATATATATATATATGTGTATGTGTGTGTGTGTGTGGTGTGTGTGTAAACAAAATAAAAGATATTAAATTTTTAAAAAAGTAACAAATTATTTAAAAAGAAGTGAAAAAATTAATTTTATCTCAATTTCCTTATCTTCATAAAAATGTAATCCTTATGAGATTTACCAGGGGCACAATTCTGGGGAAGGCATTCAAAATTTAAAGATTTAGAATTAATTTATAACATATATATTAAATATTGATCCTAACTTTAAAATACTTAATAAAAATTTCAGGATGAAAAGTGAATTTATTAACACTAATAATGAATATACGAACAATGGTGTTTAGTTTTGATTGCTTGCAGCCATGTTTACGGGAATAAAATATATTTAGAAAAATGTTACTGAAAATTCAGAGTTATAATAAATTCAATAAGCTGCTACGTAAAGTTTGGCATAATATATAAAAACAAACAGGTTGCATAAGTATTAGCCATTGTTTGAATATAACAAATGTAATGTAAACACACGTATTTGATTTGAGCACTTAAATTAATATAGGTTGAGCGATTTTTTTTTTGTTTTTTGTTTTTTGTTTTTTTTTGTTTTGTGATATTGTGTTTGGAATATGTGTTTGAGAGAGGGAAATCTAAAGCACATGCGTTTAACATTCTTTTTGACAACAAATATAAAATACCAAAAGAAAATATATGCAAAAATAATCATTGGGCACTTTTTAAAAAGTTTTACAAGATAGTACGTGAGCCATACTTTTAAAATAATATTATAATTGTGCATGAGCTACACAAAAATTTAAAATATTTTGGTAAGTGAATGACATAAAATTTATATTAATTCTACACAAAACTCCAAAACATTATTTAGGTCACTTTCTATTTTCATCGTGTATTCTATCAACTAGGAATATTGACCATAAACAGTAGGAAATTCATGTGACCGGTCTCTCAACTGGAAAACACTGTGTTTGTTAAGTACAAATATTTAACCTTAACAAATCTTTCACTTTAAACATATATAATTTCGTTCTAAACTATTTTTAACTAAATTTCGGCTAAGACCAGCCTCATAAGGCCTATATAAATGCGAAAAGTAATAGGGTTCTACTATAACACTAATATTCAAGAGACAATTTCTTATCTTAAGTAAAAAATACAGTCTTAAACGAGAAAAAGGAACAATTTATATTGCTTTTCTAGCTAAAGTAACTGCTCCATAAATTTCATATTAAATTCCAATATTCTTGTAAGGTCAACTAAAATGTGAACTTAATGCATATTTCGGTAACCAACTCTTACAAATTTAAATTTAGTATTCACAATTCTGGCTTAACGGTGTACTTTATATTTTTTATGGTTGTCAATAACTTTCTCGAAAGCAAATTTACACGTTTCTTCGAACAGAATATAATAGAAATATTTTCTGAAATTGATTTTAAAGACAAAGTATATAACATTGAATATGCAGAAGAAATTTTATTTCCAGTACAAGGGGGGAATAATTATATTCCTCAATATCACATCAAATAACGTTTTACTCCTAGGTATTTTAGAAGTAGCAATAACGACATTTGCTTCATTTCTTAATATAGTAAAAAAATGAATGAATTTAAACTTTCTTATTTGTCATGAGTACGAAGGTCATGAGTAGAAGTAAATAAATAGATAAAATTAAAATTTCTAAGAAATATTTTAAATTTTTAAGACGTAACAAAGACACACACATCAGTTAATAATTTGTGATAATACGTGTTTCGAATACTTGCTTGAGGAAATTTGAAGCAATTTCAGTAGATTAATATTCTGATGAAAAAGCATACAGCACGAAGAATTTTTCTATTGGATTGTAATAATAATAATAAAAATAATAATAATAATAATATAAATATATCTATTCAAGTTTCATTTAGATCTGACGTTATTTAGTCGATAGTGTTGGTATCTTTTGCCTCACATTTCGTATTTATAATTGGTAAACTTTAGCTATGTTTTTTAGATTTCATTGAATAAAGTTATGATCTTGTAGGATTTCAATATTTTGTTATTATTTAAAATATTTTTGGTCCTTTTATGTACTTTATTGTAAGGATATTTACAATTTAAAATCCAATGCAAGCTATGTGCATGACTTATTCTTTTGACCGTTTCATTCTAGAATGATAGTTTGCATATTGAAAACATCTATAAATAAGAAATGAAAAAGCAAAAGATACCAACGCTGTCAACTAAGCAACGTCAAAATTGAGTGAAAATTTATATATATATATATATATATATATATAACAAAAATACGACGCACCAAGCAGCTGTCCAATGGAAACAATACAGAATAGAAAATGATTAAAATTTCAAAAAACTCTAATGATTTATTTCCGAGTTACATAGTTACAAAGTAACGAGATCAATAAGGTGTTGACCCACCTTTAGCCTGTACTCAAGCTGCCACACGACGTGGCATAGAATGATAAAGCTCCCTGATGGTCTCGGGTGGTATCTCTTACCAACATTTGATCCAATTGTTGGGCAAGCTAATCAATATTCCCTGGTAGATGCAGTTTATTTCCCATCATAATCCCAGACAAGCTCGATTGGTGAAAGATCTGTCTGACCAAAGGAGTATTTGGCAAGCTGTAAAATAGTTCATAGCAACACGTGTCGTATGTGGTCTGGCATTATTTAGCTGAAAAATAAGGCCAGGGTACTGCAAAAGGAACAGTAGTGAAACAGGTCTCAGAATGTCGTCGACGTACCTCTGAGCTCTAATGATGACCAAAGGGGTCCAGCTATCAAGGGAAATGGTACCCAGACCCTAATTCCTGGTTGAAGGTCTGTGTAGCATGCAATAGCAGGATCGGCATGTTGCTCTATGCGCTCCAGACACGTCTTTGATGATATTCAGAAAACAGTTGGAAGTGGGATTCGTCACTAAACACTACGTGTCCCCAGTCAGCATCATTCCAACTTGATCGAATCAAGTGGCTTGACAGTGTGCAGCCGTGAGAAGTAGGTGATATAGCAATCGGTTTGAGCGTAGAATTCGTTCTATCCGCCGTCTGAGAAGGGTCATGGTGAACACTCGTGTGCGGGTAGCAAGTCTGATGGTTGATAACAATGAATCAGGCGCTGTGACCACTCTGATAATCACTCTTTCCCCCTGGTCTGCCGTGGCCCTAGGTCAACCGCCGCTACCATCCTGACGTTGAAATCTGACATTGTCCACCCATTCTTGATAGCATCTTGTAATCGCCGCTTCGCATTGACCCATATGACGAACGATTCTCCGATTTTCCCAACCTACCTCTTTCATTCTAATGATACGACTTTTTTCAAACTCTGACAGTAGCTCGTAATGAGCTCGAATCCTGAGGTGATACATTTTTTCAATCTTTGAAAAGTATCCTAAAACGCAATGCAACAGAAAATTTGAGCATCAGAATGAGAATCCATTCTTATATATATACATGCTGAGTGCGCAGTTCCGATGCGCTCTACCTCCCACTATACATTATTTGGGCACCATATTTTAATCATTTACATGTTCGGTCGAAATGTCTTTGCATACGAAATTTCATTAAAATCGGGCAACTCATTCTTGGTGCTTTTTTTTTTTTCTTTTTTTTTTTCTTTTATAGAATGTATATATGCAATCGACAATCGTTCCATAAGTTTATAAAATTCAAAGAGATGTCATTTGTGGCATCAAAAATTGTTGATTTTTAATAAGCATTTTGACTCACTAGAATAAGGGTGGTCAAACGATTATGATTCTCTTATCGACCGCTTCTATAAAAATGATTAAAAAAAAAAGAAAGAAATAGCTTAGCTATTTCTTAAATAAATTAAATCATTTAAGAAACATTTAAGTTTTTTTTTCTCTTTTGACTTACAATTTTTACATAAATCATAGAGAAGGATGTGGTTAATGACTATTCGATAGATTAGCAATATTTGGTTCGATATTTCCTAATTTCATTTCAATAATGCTCGGAGCTCAATATTCCATTTATATCTCTTCTTTTTTTTAAAATAGAATTAATATGACTGAGGCCTTATTCAACCATACATGAACTTGGTAATGCAATTAAAAAGAAAATGCAATACGTATATTTTTGAACAATATTTATATTCGTAAGAAATTTACTCATATTTGAATTATTAATACACATCTTTGCTTCATGGTCAAATAATAATTCAATGACTTCCTCTTGCAAATGACTGTCGTTATTTTCCACTTGAGCAGAAAGTGGCGCGATAGTCGATTTCTGAGATATCTATATTTTTAATATCTCCAAAGCATAATTTAAAGTCATCGCTTTATTTTCTCAGATGATTTGTATATTTCCCATTCTACGTCGGTTGTATCCAATTTAAGTAAATTTCAAAAATTTTGAAAATCTTTATGTAATATTGAAGACTTAAATATGTTTAATTTAACTCTAAATGTTAAAATAACTGCTCGTGCTTGAATTTATGTAATATCTTTTCTCTGGTGACGTGTTTGAATAAATTTAAATTTTGCAAATAAATCGTCTTAGTAAGAAAAAATTGCTTTTTTTATATTTTTTAAAATTATTTTTATTTTATTATTTTATTTTCATTTATTTTATTTATTTATTTCGTCACTTAAGGCTGGATTAATTGCAGTAAGAAATTCTGTTAGTGTTTAAACTATTCCTGTAGTTTTTGTAAACATGCGCTTTTTGTCAAATATCGTATTTCGTTGGGTAGTAATAATTGGTTTGATAGTTCTTCATTTTCTTCACAAAGCTTATCACAGTCATGATTTAAGAGGTTGTGGTCTAATTTAGGCCATCTTGCACCAAAACGGAGCAAGAATCATTTCTCACAAGTCTGAGAATGAGAACTCGTCACGAAACACGCAAACTTTAAACGGTAAAAAAAGATAACAAATATTATAAGAAATATGCAGAAATGAGAAATTCAATAAGTTTTATTATAAAATCTTTACTTACTATATTGTAACTACAAATGACATTTAAGACGAAAATTGTACATACTGCATTGCTTTCAATAAATTTTAGATTGAATTGCATAGGTATTCATTCATCGACCCCTAATCAAACCCCAAGATCGTATCGATCGTTAATTATAATATATCGACACTAGGGGTCTATGTAGAAGACTTTGGTGATCCCTGAACAAGACAGTTGTTTGAGTCTCAATTATCCATCCATCCTATTTGCCGAATTTCGTGGTCAGTGACTTTTTTTTCATTTCCAATTTTATAAAAGTAGGAGAAACACTTGGTGAAGTATACAGAGCTAAAATGAGAATACGCTGGAAATAATTTTAAAAATTTACAAAAAATAATTTGTTTTTCTAACTTTTTCTAAGGACTTACAGAACGATCCTTCTGTACAACTTACTTTTATAGAACGTCCCCATGTATATATATATATATATATATATATATATATATATATTGTAACGGACATAGTAGCAGCACTTCCTTCGGTAAAATGGTGGAAAAACTGTCGAGTACGGAACATGGAACACAAAGTCGGTAAGCAAATATCTATCAGAAGATTAAAGGTAAATAGTTCCTGTCGTCCAGTGGAATAACTGATCCCTTTCATCGAGCACCGAAGGGACACTGCTCTTGCTCCCTTCATTAGCCACTGTTCCTGCAATTGTAACCTGGTGTTAAAGTTTGGGTGACTCTTTTTCCCCAGAGTAGTGCTGCTCAAGAGAAAACAGCTGAATTCATGCCAAAAAGAGAAGGGTATTACATTTTTGTAACTCAACGTGTTCCCACAACAAATGAAGCGGCCCAACATGAATCCTGATGAAATCTTTGGAACGTACCAAACGTTTGCTATTTATCTCAGTGGTTAAAACGATGAAACCACAATAATGTCTCTAAAAAAAACAGGTCGATCAAAGAACTCTATTCAAATTATACCTTTCTGGTTCCTGATCAAAGACGATTCGTCGAAACCAGAGAGGGAGTCTTTCACGACAAAGCAGCAGTTCCGCACTCGGCAAAACGGTAAAACCAGCAATCAAATACGGACCATAGAATACGAAGCTGGTTAAAAAATCTATCCCATGAAATTAAAATGTAAATAGTTAACTAATTATTGTCGTGTTTATGCAATGTTGTATTGGTGTTATGTTAAATTTGTGGTTAGTCTTATTTTGTTGCAAATATGTATGTGTCTAAAAGAAAACTCTATCGAAGCAGGTTCCATTCCTGATAGTTTGGGCTTGGGTAACTACTTATGAGTCCACTCAGCCCTTCGTCCAACCGTTGTTGGTTTATGAGTACTAATTGCGTTTGTGGGGGAAGTTAACTAAGGGTCAAACCTAGGATTAACCACTCGACTTGGACACTAACTAGTAAGTTGCGCCCCAGAGAAGAGCTAAAGAAAAGGAAATGGGAAGCCTTATATGTATATATATATATACATATATATATATACAAATATATAACTAAATTTAAAAGTATGTTATTATGTTTAAGTAAATTCTTTCAATCAATCAATAATATTAATTTGATAATATTTGTAATTAGACTATTTCTTATTCTTTGTATACTTTATTCTTTTAAATTTTTAACTTTTTTTTAACCCACTTATATTTTAGATTTTTGTGGTAAATAAATTTTTAAAAGGTTTTAGAATTAATAGGCTGTATTTCCTATAATTTATTCAAATAATGTATATATATCAAGAAATCAATTCAAATCATCTTGCAAAATCTTTCTGATAAACTGGAAGAACTTCTTGTACTTTTTCTTTCAGAAAAAAGTAAACCATTGTCTTTCCATGCCTTGCATCACTGCTAAATTTCCATCGATTTCATCCGAGCTTTAAAACGGTTCGAATAGCCTCCTTTTACTATTATAGCGAACCAAAGTCTACATTTTGCTGTTTAAATCGGTTCTATAATGGACTTTTCTAGCTTTTATCTCTACTCGGTATAGGTTGAAAGTACTGTGAATTGGCCATCACAGAAAACCAAAACGGATGTTCTATTTTTACGAATATTTCCTCTTTCCCCGAATCTAAAACTTTCATAAAGACTGTAGTGATTATTGCGGACTCTTACAACGAGTTTAATAAAATAATATTTTTTCTTTAGTGCTTTTTTCACTTGTTGTAAGAGCATTTACGTGAGGTTTCACACGCTTATGAAACAAAGTATTGTTTTTAAAGTAAAATTGAATGAAAAATAAAAATATATGATAAAGAATAATATAAATTTTGTATAATATTTTCAGAGAAAATGAAGTCTCGATCGTGAAAAAGAAGCTAATCTTTTGATAAATTTACTAATCAATAGGTTTAAACTTCATACCCCTAATAAGTCTAATTTTCCTGTTTCTGTTATTTATTTCCATTTATTTAAATTAAGACATTTTGTATTTTATCTCTTTCTGTCTCTCATACACTTAAATGTATTTACCTTTCAAACTTTTCCACAGTTATATAAGCGATTTTCCTTAACAAATTAGGAAAATTTCGTTTTATCTGACTGAGTTTAATAGACCTATATATCTTAAATGTGTAGAAATACATTTAATTTTATACATATATAATACATATAAATGTTTCTAAAGTCTGCATCTCAAATAATACTCGATAGATACTTTAATTTCTCCTTCTTTTATGTGTTTTAACCGATGCCATTCATTTTCCATACAGGTAAAAATGTAGATAATCTTTTAAACTACGAATCTATATGTTTCATAGAAATAGGCGTCAAATAATTGAGGCTCAAGTTTTTTCTTTGTATAGTTTTGCGGAGATGATGGAAATTTAAGCAAGCTTCTATCAAACTCAACCGATCCGTTCTTTAATATAGATGAAGGATCACATTAGTTTTGATCATGTGAATGGATCACATTCGTTTTGATCAGTGTGAATGGATCACACATGCTCATTGAAAATGAAGATATTGAACTAACTTGCAGTGCAGCATAAGAAAACAGTGGAATAAACTCTCAATTCCGTACAGAACGTCATTAAAACTAGCATATACGTAAACGTATATACGTAATATATGACAATTGTTGAAACTGATGATTTATCAGTACCTATCATGAACGCAGGATGGCGCTGTGTGATGATACTGTTGCATACGAGAAAGCTATGATACACCTTCCATATAACACCCTAGTTCCTTCATGAGAAGTATTGCTTACCAGTTTGGTATTTCGTACTTAATCAACGTGACAGATACTGAACATGGAACGTTTTTAATTCATATTACCTGCAAAATATGTAGCTTGTAATTCTTGTACGGGTCATAATTATCGAATTACAACCTGATAAGCTTGACAAACGTGTTTTCGCTTGAACAAAATTTGTGCATACACATCAGCTACTATAACAGTTGATTTTCATTTGGGCCCATTCGTTGATCTATCAAATCTTCATTTTTACAATTCCTACCTCTCCTCTAAATTCGAACAAAAAGTTGTGATAAAACCTGTATATATATATATATATATATATATATATATATATATATATATATATTTCTTCACAGCGTGATGATAATTTGGAAATACAATTTTTGAAATAAGCGAAGAACTTGTGTAGTGTTTCATTGGCATCAATTCCAATGTTCCGAGCTTTTTTCTTCTTTCAAAACATTTTGCAAGAAGATACAGGAGTGATAATTATAGGATGCTAAATCTGAGAAGTACAATGAATAAGACAGAAATTCCCAGTCTAACTGTGTGAATTTTTAAGGAATCGTCAAATCAGCAGATGGTTTGGCATTCTCATTATACAATCTAATGAGCTCCATGTTGAACATCGCTGCCCCCTTTTTCTTTCAATACTTCGTTTAAATCATTCATTTGCTGACAGTAACTCTCCCAACTGAACCTTTGGTAAGGTTTCAAAATTACGAAATGTATTGGTTTTTGAATGTTCTGCAATATGTATAGAGTTATCTTATTGAAACTTAATCCTGATTTAAGAGGTGGGGGAGAGAACAGATAGTTCATGCTTCAAGTGAACTCATTTCCTTGCAATGTATTGAAAAATATTTAATTTTTCCTCACCAGTTATAAATGGTACAAAATAGGTTAATTTTCAGAGAGAGCTGTGTATGTGATGATTAAATTAAAGAACATTTTCTCAAATAACTCACAAAGCACCCATCGGGAATGTTTATAAACAAATCCTAGCAACGACGGTTAACAGATTGTACAACAAATATTAGTAAATATATGAGAAAAATATTATAATGAAAGGTAATCGTAGAAGATAGACATCACATATAAAGTATAAAGAGAAATTTATCACATGACGAGAAGCAAATCTAAATGAAGAAACAAGTTAACTGTTGGTGATGTCTTTTACATCCAAGAAAATCGGGAGGCCGCTATAATTTGGTAATTCAGAATTTAAAAGGGAATCACAATGTTCCATAACAGGAACTATTATTGGAAAATGGATGTTTTGTAACCTGAATGAAAGTTATGGAACGATTTGTGGGAGATTAATTGAGACACTGGGAATGAGTCTTCAAAAGAGGAAGTGATTTGAAGTGAGAGTAAAAATAGAAAATAATGTTTTAGTTATGAATATCATCATATACACGCGTACATCTCTCTTTATATATATATATATATGTGTGAAATTTTACATATATGTGTGTGGTGTGTAGAAATTTTACAAGAACGAAATATCAAGAAATTAGAAGAAAAAAAAAGGTTTAAAATTAGAAAATATGAGAAAACCATAACTTTTTGAAAAATACTAAATGAGAAAATATTAATGATGTAAAGACTTTAGACTGTTATTGTATTTTCTAGAATTACGGCCTTAACTATCCGCATCAACAAAAGTATAAATAAAATGGTTATAACCCCAAATATTTTTTCAGAAAACTGAAATGTCCAAAATAGTCAAATTAAAAGAAAATTCAACACGTCAAAAAATCTTTAAAAGCCAAAAGCAAAATAATAATAATTAAATTAAGAGAAAATCGTAATTATATACGTGGAGGATAACACTCGACGTCTAAATACATAACACATCAATCAATAACTCCCGAGACTAACCCAGAGAGTCGTAGTAAACAGTAACCAGGTCTTTCTAGAGTACTAACCTTTGCTTGAAACGTGTCAAATTTTAAGTCGATCGGACCAGAAACAGCTGAGTTATCGAGGTTGGAGGTTTTGTAGTTTGTTTAAAAAATGGAAAAAACCGAGTTTCGTGTTCTGATAAAACATTGTTTTTTAATGGGTAAAAACACCGTGCAAGCGAAACAATGGATTGAAAAATGTTACCCGGACTCTTGTCCATCAAAAGCAACGATTTGTCGGTGGTTTGCCGAGTTTAAACGTGGTCGTACCGACACAAATGACGCGGAATGCTCGGGTAGACCTGTGGAAGCCGTTACACTGGAAAATGCGAGTGAAGTGACAAAAATTATAATGAAAGATCGTAAAGTGAAGCTCCGTGAGATTGCTGAGATGACACAGATATCATATGGAAGTGTATTTACTATCCTTCATGAAAAATTGAGCATGAAAAAGGTTTTTTCCAAGTGGGTGCCGCGATTGCTTTCGAAGGAACAAAAACAGGAACGAGTCGATGATTCAGAAAGCTGTTTGTTGCTATTTACTCGCAACAAAAAAGATTTCTAGCGAAAAAAAAAAAAAAGAAAATAATTCCTTCTTATGCATTCTCGGGGGGGGGGGGGGGAAAGATTTGGAAAAGCGTTGGAACGATTGTATCTCCCTAGAAAGTGATTAACAAAAGGTGTTATGTTGATGAATAAAAAAAAATTTTGCAAAAAAAATGTTGTTTTCAATGTTAGACTCGGGAGTTATTGATCGATGTGTTATAGGAATACAAATAAATAAAAGCAAATTTAGAAATTTACCTAACAAATTAAATTTAGAAAAAAAAAATATTTACAAAGATTTAAAAACTGTTAATGCTGAAAATCTAAGAATAAAACTTTTGAAAAAGCACAAAAAATGAGACAAAAATTGGCTCATGGGTAAACAATGTACCATTTTCCCACGTGAAAAAAGTCATTTTAAACGTTGCCAGAATGTCACACCTATACTCTAGGATTAAGTAATCAAAAGCCTGCACAAATTACAAGGAATAATAAAAAAAATTGCTATTAAAAAAACTTACAAATCATATGTTTGAATAAAGAACTACCAAACGGCATAAAAAATTAACAGCGAAATTTAAAATGCAAAAATCAAACTTTTCTTAATAAAGTTTAACCTGAGTTAAACTTTTTCTTAACTAAGTATAAAAATAAAGTTTTTAGACAAATGCTTTTAATTAGTGAAATTGAATAAAATTAAGAATTAAAAAGTAAGAATGAAATTTAGTTTTCTTAAATTTAAAAAAGAAATAAAATAATTAAATATTTTTTTTAAAAAAAATTAAAATAGTAATACATAAAATAAAATAAAAATTTTGATAATTAAAATTTAATGGAATAATAATAATATTATATAAACGAAAATGTCAAATGTAAAAAAAAAATAATTGAAATAAAAAGTAAATAAAATTAAAATTAAATATAATGAAAATCAAAGAAAATTTATATTTAAAATAAAATCAAAAATCAAAAATTGTAAAAAAATAAATTACTATTATTAAAAAAAAATCAAAACTTCAAACCAAAAAATCTATATATGTACAATCAACCAATATTATAGTTTTTATATTTTATATTATAGTTTTTATTTAAAAATGAATTTGATAATCAGTTTCAGCACAAATAAAAAAAGAAATTATTTAAATTATTTTTAATGCTTAAAACCTTATTGTCTAATTTGATATTGCTAAGGGAAAATATATTAAAAGTTTGTATATATTTAAGCTTACATTACTTTTATTGAATAAAGCTTTTATTAATAAGGAAACACTAACTATCGCTCTTGCCATATATGTAATTATGGTAATTCTTAAATTAACATCTAAAAATTCTGTTTCACAGCAGTTTATATAAGTTTTAATCTAACTGAAAGACAAAAGATAAAGAGATAAATCTTGTTTAACTACTGGGTTCAGATTAATTTGATAAAGTATAAGATCTAGAATGTTTCTAACTTGAAATTATAATTTTTAAAAAATGCATTCATAAAAATTTATTTTTTATTTTGCAATTTTTTGTAACATTTTATCTGTTTATTTATGCAAGTATTGAAACCATTAGTTATAGTTCTAAATGTAATAGGTACTTTATAAAATTTTGAAGATACAGATATATAAGAAAACTTATCTATATTCTTTGTATAATCTAATTTTTTGTATGAAACTTTAATTATATTACATATTTATCTATCACAATTATTTATTTTAATAAAAGCATTATCATTAATCAGATGATTATTATTCACATTAACATAAAGTTCTCTAAATAGTTGCGCAATTATCTGGGATTTCATCTATAAAACAAATAGTGAATTCCAATTGTAATTTTTATTGAATTCATTAGATCTAAAATCATATAAAATAATTAGTGATATTTTTAAATTTAAAGTTAAAATATTTAAACTCTCTTCAAAGACATAAAATGATACTCTTTAAATATCTTAATAGATAAACTATATTTAACCGTAACTTAGTTAATATACGTCAGTTTTCTTTATTAATTAATATTTTATTATAAGAATTATTGTTAGAATTTATATTTCTAAGACTTATATCGTTATTTATAATTTCTCCAAGATTTTTATCCCTGATAATTTTTAGATCACCAAGCATCATATGTTAGAACTCTTTATTTAAATATTCTTTATAATCCTCAGAATTACAAACATACGAGCTTTAGAATTATTTGTAATCATCACAGGATATAAAATCAAAAACGTCATTTATTTTTATTTAATTAAAAAAAAATTAATATCAAGATTATTTAAAGGAATTAAACTTTTGTGCTTAGTAAGAATATTGTTTAAATTTATGTTATCATAGGATTTATTCATAAATCTATTACTTCAATACGCTATTTTAGGATCATCATAATTACAATCATCAATTTTATTTATGAACTGAATAATTACAACTGGCCATAACAATAAGTACAGGTAAGTTCTATCACTTTTACTAAATTCAAACATACAAAATCCTTAGAAATTTTAATTTTTCTTTTCATCAGAAAAACAGCAAGGTATTTCAGAGTTGTTGTTTTTTTAATTGAAATCCCTACCAAATTTACTATTGAAGTATAAGTTTTTTCTATAGCAGCCATCATATCTATGTAATTTCACTTATTATATTTAACCTTATTTTCTCTTTCATTATTTATATTATTGGAAATATTGAGTATACTGCAACCACATATCACATAAATAATATTTTTTGTTGTTGCTTTGTTTTAGAAATTGCATTTTATTTTTATTAAGAATCACAGCATTTAGAACAAATGGGTATTAATTATTGTAATAGTTATCAAACCATTGTATTTTAACAAAGACATTCATGACCCTGTAGTTATTGAAATAAAGTTCAATTTTAGGCACATTATTTTTTTGGAATAAAACCTATTTCTAAGAAATTCCGCTTTTTGAAGCAATGCATTACTCGATTATATGAGCAAATGTACATAAAATTGGGTTAAAATATTTTTGATACTCTTGGAAAATTTAGGGGATTTATTTGTTTAGTTAAATTTGATATTTATGTACAATATTTGCTTACGTATAAAATATATAATGGATAAATATTTTATAGACCTTTGATAAAAATAGTGTACAAATTTATACAGCTTATTTGCATAAATATACTACATAATTTCCTATTATTCTTCAAATCTTGTGAAAGAATTTCACAAAAATGTGAAAGAATTTCATCTATATAAAGTTTCAATATCACTATTAAACTGGAATACGTTTTTTTTAATCATTATTATTTATTTCGAAATCATTTTTCTGTAGAGGACTGGATTTAAAGATAATGCTTAAATAGTGATTGCAGTTAAAAACATATGACACAATCTATTTATATAAGGCTATGGCCAATATAAATTATTTTTGTAGCTTCAAATGTAGAGAAAGGAATTATGTTACATAAAATTCCTTAAGCTTTAAGTAAATCTTTAAGGATTAAAACCTCAGTAAAGCGAATTAAGATAAAATTTTAAAAGTGCAAATAAGAAAGACATATATATTTTTTCAGAGATTTTTAAATTATGAATCACTTTCTTACAAGTATAAAAATATAACAAATTTTAGGATAGAATTCTGAAAGAAATATCTTGCTTTCTGTAATAATTCCGACTAATTGCATTTTTGTTAGGCACAACTTCCACAACGCCATTACAAGTCAGTCTTCCACTATTTGCTTTCTGAGTAGTATCGCCACTACTACCTCTTCAGTTCCTAAAGTAATAAATTCATTTCACCATACGGCACCTTGACAATTTCTTTTCAATTTGAAGATCCTAAAGTCATGAAGGAGCAGAAATGAAATTATCAGTGGCACAGTCTGTAAAAAGTAAGTTCAATTTCGAAGTGATTCGTTCCCTTTCCACGTCGCAACTTTAAACCAACTCAGGGCGAGTAGAAATCCAATTACCATGACGCTTTCGTCTTATATGGTAACTTTTTTTTTCTCCAGAAAGATCCATTCTGTCACGTTTTCTGTTGCTCTTTGCAATGTAAGGCAATAAATTCCGATGACTTTGCATTAAAAGTATAGAAAAATTTGCTGCATTGTTCTATTTCTTGAACTATATCGATGTTTTTATCCGATAAGTTTACCCATGTCGGTTTTGAAAGAGCTAGAAAAGAGAATATATGTTGAAAAAATATATATGGATAAGAAAAGGGATATATTTAAGGTCATGAAAATGTTACTGTTTCTGTTGCATACTTGAACCCTTAAAGGATTTTAACAAGGAAATTTGTGTAATTTTTTTTTCGATAATTTAAAAAATAACATTTATATTTGATTATTTCAAAGGTTTACATTGAAGAATTTGAGATAGTGTTTCAGTCTCATAAAGAAATTTTTTTGGCTTTTTTTAAAGCTTTTATTTTTACGATATGGTGAAATGCGTACTTTTGCAGTTTTCCTACCCCCCCCGTCTCCAATTATTTTTCTAACACGATTACTTTCCAAAATTTAAAGAAATTAATTCAGATCATATAGACTATATATCTCCTTTATGTAAGCAAAGCCTTATTTATTGAAAATGCAAACGAGTTATTTTAAGAAATACGTTAGCTTACTGTCATAAGTTAGTAGTAAATATTCTTTTTTGCGTTCATTTTATATTCGGAACTACTAGAATACCTAGATATTTTAATATAGTTCCATTTTTATGCTAGAAATTATTTTTACACGCCCTTCTCAGTGCTCTTACATAAGAATATAGTGCCAATGCGTCGAAAATTGTTTTTATTAGGAATGAAATGAATACATTTAAGTAAAAAAGCTATAAATTAACGTTTAAAATTTATTATACGCTTAAATGAAATTTCTTCTAATTAAATTTATACTTCATAAAAGTATCTAACTTACAGTGTGATTAACAATTTTCTTTATAATTACATCCTTCAATTACTACTTTAAATTTCTTATATTTGATCAAAGGCTGGTTTCACAAACATTTCGGCCTTTTAAAGGTTAGTATAGACTCGAGGTCCAAATTATTTGAGGATGTATGTCAAAAGAAATACTCCCGAAACAATCGTAGCATTAAGGTATCCGCCTACCTTTAAAACGCGATTTTCGGTCAAAAAATAGATTTTTTTTTATTTATGGTCTATTATTGAAGCCGGATTTCTCCGCTTTCCAGAACAGTTTCAATTTTGTTTCTATCTTACATAGAATTTGAGTTATAAGCATTTTAATAATAGTCTATGTCACATTTTAGAACTGGAAGTAGTCTTCTGCAACCGGAAATGGAGCTTTAATGTTTATTTTTCACTTATATTTTACGTAATATCGCCATCAAAATATCTTCCAACATGCAAGATGAATTTTCTAAGACCCAAAATGCAAATGAATATTTTTATGGTGTAATATGATAAAGAGTACTAAAGGAAGTTTTTGTATGTTTGAAAACTGTGATATTGGGTGCATATAATGCAATTATACAATTCAACGAAGAGCATCAAGGCTGCTTAAAAGTCTTAAATAAGAAGAACATAGAAAATCCGAGCTACTTCACTATAAAGACATACAAAAAGTTGGATTACAATGGAATCTTCGAATTGAAGCATTATAGAACACTTGTTAAATGTAAGCGTAGAAAAGTTTTAAAGACCCTCAGGAAGAAAAACATAACTTATTTAAGTAATACAGATAGTGAACTTTACAAATCAGGTTCCTTTTAATGTTAAATGTTTATTTAATTAAGTAAGTTTCTGGGTTGAAATGTATTTTCAGCTTTTTCTCAAAATCAAGATTTTCATATTTTGCTTCAACGCAAAATATCGTATTCAAACAGATTATGTATATAATGTTATGAAACTTCCATGGAATACTCTATGAAAGTGAATTCAGGAATCTAACCTCTCCTACTGTTATAATTCGATTACTTTGCGTTTTATTGATAATAAAAGTCATAACTTATAACAAATTTGTACGATTTTTCTGTATGTTAAAGTATGACTTCTTATAAATATTTAATTTTCTGGGTCATAATTGTGAGAGAGGCACGAATCCTAAATTAGATTCAATTTATCATAATACAATTTACAGAATTGAAATATCTCTATTTAAATTTCAGTTTTTGTGTTTTGCATAAATGCCATTTTATTGATATTTTAATGTATTTTTTGAGCTGAAATTTTAAAACAATTATTAATTTATGCAAATGTTACATTGTATTTTAAGTTTTTAGCCATATCTTATAGTATAATGCATATAAAAAGTTATTTTTTCGATTATTTAAGAAAATCCTCTTCGAAGGTAGGCGGATACCTTAAATCACCTATTGGTTTTGATGGCAGCAATAAAGATAATTTAGATTCGTGCGGCGTCGCGATAACAAGCGACTCCACTTGCGGATAAATTCCAATCATATACATTCAGTTACAAATTAATCCCCTTTAAATGATTTAGATCAAAATAAATTATTCTATTTTCTTATGACTATCTGATGAAGGCGGGAAAAATATTTTTCTTTTAGTTTAATTGTCCAACTGAATTGAGATAAAATTAAATATAAATGAGCTTTTTTTCGAGGAAACGATTGTTATTAACCTTTTGAGTACGGCTGGCCGATCTACAGGCCAAAAGGAATATACCCTTAAAAGCCGGCGCAGACCGATGAAGCGGCCAAGCCGTGCTTTCCCCTGTAAACAGCTTTCGAATCAGCATGAGGCCTATTATAGCCCCGGAACATCATCTGCTTGACCGGTTTCTTTTGTATTCAGAAGGAAGGGGTGGTGGAGTTTCCTCTTTCACCCTTACCTAAAAATCCCTCTTTTTTCCTTCATACTCAAATTCTCAATAGCGGTGAGTGCATAGTTATTTTTGTAAGTGATTTTGTCATCTCGATTACTTAATCATTTCATTTTAAATTAATTTGATTTTTTTTAAAAAAAA
>BMAW01115922.1:0-22708 GCA_019974015.1 Nephila pilipes | reverse complement strand
AAGATGTACATTGCCCTTTTTTTAACCTTAAGACTGTCTTCGCGTAATTTTAGGTATAGTTAGAATCCGAAAATGGAACACTTTTTTCCGATAAAAAATATCTCATTCATTAATTTTATATTCTGATTTTGCTATCCTTAAGAGGGAAAAGCTCATTTTATAATACCACCAAATTCTATTTGAAACAATCATATTGTTTCCGGTACAAAATGTGTTCCATGTTTCGTCTCCAATATTGTAATGCTAAACAGTTTTTAAATTTTATGTATTCACGTGAGAAGTGGAGTATTTTTGGAATATTCCTAAATTTCAAGAATACTGTTTCATAAACAGATGTATGTATTACTGCGTCGCAAACCTATATGAAAAATGAAACAATCTTCTGCCTGGAAATGTGTTCGAAGTGTTAATGACCCAGACGGGCTTCGTTCAGGGAGACCTTCAGTTAAGAACTTCACCCGGCTTAATTTTTGAGCGAGAACTCCTCGTTCCACCACAAAAAACCGATAAAATTGACAGCCACCCAGATTAATCTTCAGCTGTGCCAAAGGGTTACGAAAAGTAACACAGATTCTTCTATTTTAAGAGCCTTGGAGCATTGAAATATTGCACACCTACTACCCCGAACACGAGTGGCTTCGGATTTTTACTGATGGGTCCCTTCTGGACATTGACCCTAACGCAGGTGCCGGAGTTTTCTCCAAAATATTTTCTTTCTACACCCCTGTGGGGAGAGGAATTGGATTTGACGGAGAAGTTGCTGCGATTTGCACAGCCCTATCCCAGTTACATTGCCACCTGGATAAGTTCACAAGAGCTGTTGTCCTCTGCGATTCAAAGGCTGCGTTGCTAGCCATCGTATCTGATGAATATACCTAATGCAGGACATTTTGAACTGTCGTCGTCACCTCGAGCACCTGGCTTCTATTGAGAATTCTATTGTCTTCCAGTGGGTTTCTGCCCACTGGGGGGTCCCAGGTAACGAGAAAGCGTTCTATCTGGTTAAAAGAGGTGATATGATCAAGCAGAATGTTTCTCGTCCTGTGCCTCTCTGTACAATTAAAAATCTTGTTAAAAACTCTATCAAATCCCATGCTCAGGAGGATCTTCCCAAATCGTTTATCTCGCAAGGTTTGGAAGAATGCTGTCCCCAATTTGGGTAATGACCCAAGACATACAGCGGTCGCTGAATTCCGCCTAGCCACCGGACAGGATTGCTTACGAAAACATCTTTTTAGATTCAAAATGGCTCCTTCCCCGACTTGCACTCTGTGCAGCACTGGTGAGGATATGGACTCCGCTCATCCACAGCTCTGCGCTTCGAAAGTCTTTTCTTTTTGAACTTTACTGGGAGGCTAGAGACATGTTCGATTAATGAACTTTGTTGCAGCGTTTCTTGTTGCTTTTTGTGTTGTTCCCTTGTAATTGTAATTGTTTTTTCTTTCTTTTTTTGCTGCAACTGTTTATAATCTAATATTAGAAATAAGAAGAAATTTGTTCGAAATTTCTATCAGGTTCTCTGACGTTAAGCCTGGAAGATAAAACATTCTTCCCGCGAAAGAATTCGTCTTCATCTTGCACTTTAAAGCTCTGCATATTACCACTTAGTTTAATTTAATGACTTTTTTTTCTGAACCTTGGCACAGTTAAAATAATGACAGTTCTCTCAGGCCATCTACCGTCCAACTGGTGAAATTAAAAAAAATTTGCTATATGATTTTATTTGCGTATGAGTTCTACGTAGCTCACTGTAAATGGTAGCCGTGCATCCCTCGTATCCTTTTCTGAGAATATAAGTACATTTTCTTCGATTTCAACTTTTAGGTTAGAATTATTTTATTTAGTAATCGAGGAATGAGACTTAAGCAAAATAAATAATTTTTTTCGGTGCATAAAAAAAGGAATGTTTTTTTTTTAAATTGAAATAGTGCTCAAGTTCCAATTCTTATAAATCGAACTGTGATGTTAGGATTTTCTTATCACTAACCTCAGAGGCTTCTATCGAATGGAATTGCATAAAATTACAATTTCTTTCCAATCAAAATGAAACGTGATTAGGTAAATTAGACGAAGTGAAGTGATTTAAATATAATGATATGCAATTAATGGAAAATTAAGAGGGATAGAGAATAAGGATTGGCAAGCCCGAGCATTTTTAAAGAACTTAAAGTTGTTCTGTTAGTTTTGCGGATTGAACCGAAATCCTCTAACCACATTAATCAATGTGGTTACTATTAAAGATAGTCCTGAAATCGAAATCAAGGGGTTTGGTATTTCCTATTTAAATCATAAATTAGGTCTATGAGTTAGGGAAGAATTCTAGAGAAAAAAAAGAACTTGGATATTCTGCATTGATAACAAATAATTTCGCTTGTTTAGTCTCGTGTTTTCTCAATTTGTATTTCGTCACTTAGGCTTAATATATTTCGTTGAAATATGGTGCAATAACCAAACAATAAAAGACAAATGTGACAAAACTCTTCGTATAAATTCTTATATAGAAAGAGATATTTTCTGTTTACACTCGCAAAAAGGCCTTCGTTTACAATAAAACGATGCAAACGAGGTTTTTTGAGTTTTGTTTAGAACAAAATAATCCTGAGATTCATTTTTGTTCTACAATAGAATTAGTCATAATTTTTTTTTTTAAAAAAAGAAAATAAAAAAAAAAAAAAAAAAGCAAATCAATAGGTGAAACAACATAAATAATGTACTTTTACATTGACAGACTACATATTTTGAGAGTGCTCACTTTGATGCCTGCACTTCGGCACTTGGCGACAGCGTCGGGCACAGCTGCTCGAGGAGGATCAATCATGGATACGAGTCCCAAAAACCTGAGGCCAGAGAGTGGGAAGTTCTGTTCGTCGGCGTCGAATGGATATCCGGGTGGGAATTTGTCAGCAGGTAGAATATAATCACAGAAACCTACAAGGAAGATAAAGATGAGGGTCATACGGCCACTTGGCGGTGTCAGTGTTAATTTCAAATAGCTATCCAACAAATGAATCGTTGGATCCTAATTCTGCTTACTATTTGGCGACAAAAAATTTTGATAATCGCCGAATCGGTAACCCTACCATATATATCGCCAAGTTGGTAGCCCTACCATAGACTCCAAAAAGTCATACAATCATAATTTTTTCTCGTAACCCTACAGCAGAACGAACCCTCTTCTTGTCTAGTTCGTTATTTAAAGTTGAGCAACGAATTATTCGATCGAATCTTAATTCAGCGTATTATTTGGTGACATAAAATTTTATCGTTGATGATAAATCGCCAAGTTGGTAGCCCTACCATAGAATCCAAAATGTCATAAAATCATAATTTTTTCTCGTAATTCTACAATAGAGCGAACCCGCTTCTTGTCTAGTTCGTTATTCAAAATTGAGCAACAAATTATTCGGTCAGATCTTAATTCAGAGTTTTACTTGGTGACATAAAATTTTATCGTTGGTGATAAATCGCCAAATTGGCTACCACCCTACCATAGAATCCAAAAAGTACTAAAATCGTAAATTTTGTTTGGCAACCATACTGTAAGAGCGTACCCGTTTCTCGTCTAGGCCTTTTCATGGTGGATTGGTCCTCATCAGGCGCTTGGCTGAGTTCCATTAGGCTTAGAGAACTCAACCAAGCGCCTGAAAAGAGGGCCAATCAAAATTCATAAGTTTTAAATAAATTAATTCAGACCGGAATTAATTAACCGGAGTCATTAATATCTAAAAATGTTTTCGTGGGTAACCCTAAACGGTAGAAAGCTTCGTAACTTACCAATGACTCTTTCTCCGAGTCCTCCAAGCTCAAGATATGCATTGTTGAAAGCTTCTTTCATCTCATCGTCCATAACCTTTTCCTCTCCTTGGATATAGATGGTAGAACAGCGATCCAGAATCCTTTCGGGGGCCCCTTTCATCGCCAGGAGGTAGCAGCGTTCGTTGTTCTCTTCGATCTCGTGAATGGTCACCTGCAGGGAAAAATTTAAAAACACGTAAGCAGTTTGACATTAGCTAGTAATATGAATACTTTCAAGTTATTGCGAAGGATTTAAAAGCACGAGGATAGTTTTTTTTCAACTCCTGACCAAGTTATTAAGCAACTATACAATTGATAGGAGATAGGGATGCGTGATGGGCGACGGCGCATCTCTCTAATTACTATAACCTTTGCGCCTGACAATTGCGAGTTGCGTAGTGTTATTAATTTTCTTCATGCAGATGGGAATAAAGCGGTCGGAATTTATCAGAAAAGGAGCCAAGTATCCATGAAAACCTTATGAGTGATGGTGTTGTGCGTAAATGGTGTAGACAATTTAAAGACGGACAAACCAACATTCACAATGAAGGGAGGAACAAGAATGCAAGTTTGTTCAAACAAACCTTCAAGAGCATGAAGTTTATGGGTTTTAGGGACCATGAAGGTGTCTTGATTGTTGAGTTTATGGAACCGGCTGCTACGATCAATGCAGCTGTTTATGTTAGACTACGGAGAGCCATTTAAAGCAAAAGAAAAGCTGTGGAATTTCGGAAACAAAATGCAAGTTCGAATGACATCAGTGGCTGCAACGTTCCTCGAAGGGAACTCGTCCACCGATATGACAAATGAATAAATCTCCACAATGATTATGTTGAAAAGTAACCAGCTTCGAACATAACTTTTGAATAAATTCATCTTGTTCTGTACTTTTTTTTATGGTCCATTGGAAGTTGAAAAAAAGGCCTCATCGCACGTGGATAATCCTGCAAAGAAATAGAACAAGGGTATCCCGTTTTTTTTTTTTTTTAAAGTTTAGTCTAAAAGAGAAGCTTTGAAGTAATTTCAAGTCATGTTGGCTGACATGAAGGAAAATAACCCGAATTTATATGAAAAAAGATTTTGGTTTGGTTTAGTTTTTATTAACGTCGCACTAGAAGTAACATGAGGGCTATTGGCAACAGACCTTGTAATTATGAACCTCTGTCAAGTGACGAGGACGACACCTGAGTCGGCACCCCCCTCTCCTAACTTCCATACCACACCAACGGCAGGACTTTGGGCCCCGACAGATTTAACGTGCATCAGCCCCGGCTACACGGCGGGTCTTTAGCGGCGAAGGCTCGAACTCGCGATTGAACGAAAACCGCCAGCCCCGAATCCGAAACCATGACCACTAGGCTACCGCGGCCACATGAAAAACGAAATTTAAATTAATTATTTAGTTTATGCAACATATTGCAGCTGCTCTTCTGAAAAACAATGTTAGAAGTTAAAAAGTCTTAATAACAAACCCGAATGAGACGTCTCTTTCAGTATAGTTGGTAAAAGCGTTGCAAAACACGACTGGATAACTTTTCTTCTGACTCAGCGGACCTATTTTCGAAACGCCACCGACATTCCTAGGTCAACTAAATTCTCCTTCCACGATGTCGAAAACATCGAACGAAATATTTTCACCGGCATTCTCTCATATTATAAACAGAATTTATTTTTGTTCAAGTAAACTTACAACGGTGTTTGAGAATTTGTCGCTATACGACACGCTTTTTTGAATTTAGTTTCGGATATTGAATAAGAAGATAAGAACACACACACCTAAATTTATTTGATACCGATCGAATGACAATTTATTTTGTTGCACATTTAAAAATACTGTTAAATGTGCAACAAAATAAATTTTCAATTGTTGCACATTTAAGAATACTTATTTTGTAATTGTTGCACATTTAACAATACTTATTTGAATTTTATTTTGTTGCACATTTAACAATACTGTTAAATATCAGAACCATTTTTGCTGTGCTTAAAACATTATTGTAGAAACGCGAAGATTATATCCATACTCACGTGATATTTGTTGGTAGAATTGAATGGGATCTCGCATACTTTAGGATTCTTTGACCGATATGCAGCCACATTCCCAACCGCAAGTTCCATGCATTTCAAGATGGCAGATTCAGATGCATCGCCGGCACATTCCCTGAAAGGAGTTTAAGTCAAAGTCATCAATGTCCCCGATGGAAACTTAGTTTTTCATATACGTAAGAAAATCTTACATTGATTAAAACATAATCGCTTTTATAGTCTGGGGAGTAATTCTAGGGTATGCTAACAGTTTTGAATTTTGATTATGGTATTGAAAATAGTAATAGAGATTTTACAATGTTTTTCTGAATTTCACTTGGTGTGTGAGTGTGTGTGTGTGTCATCAAATTTTCGATCGTTCATTTAACCAACTTTCCATCAAGCTAGAGCTTTGAAATTTTGGGAATCGTTCGTACTCGCCTAACAATGCAATATTTAGACGTTTGCGACAAGTTTTAACTCATATTTTTTAATAATGCAGTTTAGCCCAATCACTTGGCGCAATTTAAATAATTGCCAAACTTGGCGATTTTTTTTTTTTTTTTGGCTGAATGTTAAGTCCGCTTCGCGGACCAATTTAGCAACATTTGGCAAAATACCGCCAAATAATTCCTGTCTCCAAGAGTGGTTTGACTAAACTGTATTCCAACCATTTAATTTACCGGATGAATTAATTTTAGTTAGTTTTAATGTTTTTATATATTTCACTTGGTGTGTGTCTGTCTGTGTGTGTATCAGTGTATCATCAAATTGTCTATTGTTAATTTAACCAACTTCCCATCAAGCTAGAGCTCTGAAATTTTGGGAACCGTTCTTACTTGCCTAACAATGCAATATTTAGATATTTGCGACCAGTTTTAAACTAATATTTTAATAATTTTTTTAATAAACTTTGCCACCATATAAAAACGTTGGTTTTTATTTCGAATTATTTATTTCAACTGTTTTCACAATCTCAAAATTTCCAGGATACAAAATTGTATACAATTCGTGTAGCAGAATGGAAAGCAATACCTTTAAAAGACTTTTCGCTTCTTTAACTCATTTAATAGTCTTAGATACATGATCTGATTTAATAAATTTTGAATTAGTGCACTCAGAACTAGTCTTAAGGCTCCCGTCTACCCGCCATTTTGATTTCATGAACGTAATGTTAATCCTATGAACTTTCTACAATCATCCTCAAATCTACACTGTTTTGTCTATTTGAACACAAACAAATGAAACTGAAAGAGGGAAAAAAATAACGAAGGTTTCTGTGGAATTACATTTTTTCTCATGTTTGATTATTTTTTTACTTCAATCTTAATGATTTGTTTATGGGTTTTTTGGGTTTTAAAAATATTCTAATATATTTTCAAAAATCGGCGGAAAAAAGTAATTCCACAGAATCCTTCATCATTTTTTACTCTTTCAGATGCAATTTATTGCATTCAAATAGATTAAATAGTAAAGGTCTGAGAATGGTAGCAAGAATTCCATTGGATTAACATTAAGATAACGAAATAAAAATGGTCCATAGAACGGAAGCACACTGACAATTCTCATACTGATAAAGCAGAAATTTTCTTTAGTTATTAATATTATAATCCACTATTCTTAACACTATATTCTTTTCCTTCCGATGCTGGAGTATCTTCCAATAAACGAATAAAATAAGTGACGAAGTAAAATATTTATTTGAAGTTCTTCGTAGCGACTTCCTCCACATATGTTTTTATATTTTAAATTTCTTCTCTGAAAACAGTAATTCTTATAAAACACTTTTAGACTTTATTTCATTACCAGAAGTGCAACAAAAGCGAAAAGCATTGGAACCTTTGATTTACTCAATGATCAAAATAATAATAAAAAAAAAAGTAAGGAAACATCTTGGCAAATGGCCAAGGAAAGGCAACAAAAAACACCAGAAAGCTAAGAAACTTCTACAACTAAAAGAAAAAGAACTAGGGAAAACAAACCTTCTTTTTATTGACTTAATGTTTCCAGGATCGTTTCCGAAGTCCTTCGTTTCCCTTTCCCGCTCTTCCACCAAATTATAAATATTCTATCGAGTGTCAGTACATTTTTATACTAACCTTCAACATTGTATCTTATGCTAGACACGTGAAGATTTTCAGTTTTTTTTTTTTTTTTTTTTTTTTGACAGAATTTAAAAAAAACTAATAAAAGTAGACGTATCTTTTTTAAATGTTTATCAAAGAGAATGAGTCCATTTTGAAATAAGTTTTTCGTCTTGACATTTCATTAAAAATGACACCCCTTGCTCAAATTTAGTGATGATTGCGTTGAAATAAATAAGAAAACCTTTTTATAAGTATCCGTAAGTGCTTCTTTTAAAGATGAACTCTGAAGACACGTGCTTAATTCGAGAGCAAAGAACCATTTACATAGTACCAATTAAAGAAAAATAAACCAATTTTTGGATAATAAAGACTTTCCTTTTGTTTTGTCAAAAGAATAATACAAATAATACTTAAATATATACATTAAATTCAAGAGAGAGAGGTTCTAGTTAGAATAATACATTTTATTTAAAGAGATAGATTGCACTTTACAAATTTTATTTCTCCAATTCAATTTCATTTTGATATTTCAAAGGAAAACATATGAAATAAATATATTTATAGATTACAGTTCGGAAAACTGAATTATTTTATTTAACGTAGTTATTTATCATTTTTATTACTTCAGAAAATCACAATAGTTTATTTTTGTGCGAATAATATTTTAGTCTCAATCGATCTCAATAGTTTATTTTATAAACGAGGTTAAAATGATTAAGGGTGTCAGGACTTGAATTGTGAAATACTACATCTCCAAGACTTCTGGTTTTTGTGATAGACACGAATATTTTTCAAATTATTAGAAGAGCTTAGATTTGTGCCTCAAAATGACATATCAATCTTTCTATAGAACTACGAAAGGTTTATTTTGCCAAAAATCTTTGTTCCCCTCTCAATTGAATTATGAACATGATTTGTGAGACATATTTGACTTTAGGTACCATTTTAAGGAAAACTATTACACATTATAGATCAAAATTTTTTATGCTTCTATAAAAGGTACTTATGCATATAGTGATTTAAAGATAATTTTTTCCCCATATGATACTTAAAAATTTTAAGAAATAATTATTTATATGAAAAAAAAAATAATAAAAAATATAATTTTCAAAATACCAAAGTTTTATAATTTTTTCAAAGAAAATATACTGTAATATTATTAAACAACTTGGTTAACTATTTTTTTTTGTGTATTGTTTTCCATACAAAGAGTAAAATGTTTTGTTTATTTATGGAATATTATTTATAAAAATGGTAACTAAATGCAAATATATCTGAAAAATCTTGTCATATTCAATTCAAAAGGGAAGAAAAACTTTTTAACAGGAAAAAAAAAAAAAAAAAAAAAATTTTAAAAATTAAAAAAAAAAAAAAAAAAAACTCTTTAAGTAGTTCAATAAAATGATTAAAATATGATTATTAGGCATCCATTAAACCTAAGCTCTTACGAATAATTTTAAAACATAAATGTCATAAAATGAGTCTTAAATTCGATATTTTATTTTTTCATGTGTCTCAATATCCTTTAGAACTATAATAATTAAAGCCGGGCCCTGAGACAAAAAGGTCTCTTCAAAATTTTCTTGAAAAACTGTACAATTTGATGTTATTTTTATACTCTTGTTTCCATGAAACTAAGTTTTTTTTCTATTTCTGAATCATTTTAAAGATTTTTAACTCTTTAACTGTCATCTATCATCCATCCAATCTATATCAATCTATTTTTTAAGCATATTTTTTACCAATTATTTTTACTGTCCACTTACCAATCAATTTCTTAAACTAAATTTTATCTTTTTTTTTTTTTTGATTTTGAGGGGTGGTTGGAAATATATAACTTCTTGTATTGTCGACTGATGTCTGGCGCAGCTTAACCAGATTTGGCTCTCCTGTGCCAGAAACCCACAATCAGTCAATCAATACATAAAAACTATGAAGAATTATTTTCTGGTCGGCTTAAGACTTTTTAAAAAATATTTGTTACAAATTTATTTAATTTATCTAAAGGTTTTTTTTTTATAAGCAAGTGTAGCATGACAGAAAATAGATGAAAATAATCTGGATACATTTTCTCAAAAAAAAAAATCACTGATATAGATATAAATGATCAATACGTGACAGTAAATAACCGAAATACGACTTATAAAAATTCTTCGTAATCGATTCCGAGTTCTTTGGCAAGTGTCTATCTGTGGCGGCTGCCTACGTCATCTTTTGATATCATTTTTGACTGCGGAGCTGCAAGGAGAATTGAAGGACAAAAGCAGACGATCTTTTCTCCATTCGCTTATGTTTTAAATTTGTAAATGTTTAGTTTGAGTAATATGAAGAAAAGATCGTTTGCTTAAATAATTATAAAGAGATTTACTCCTGTGCGATTGGCAACAAACCATTATTTTTATTTATGTGTTGTTCTATAATTTTGGAGAATGAGTCGACTGTAGTTAATGATTGGAGGTGTTTCTTTTTACATTAAAACAAGAGTTATCTAAAAGCTCTGACTTTTGAAGTTTCTTTCACGTTTTCGGTGTCTAATTAATTTAATGGAACTGATTAATTTAATGGCTAAAGTGAAATGTTAATGTAACAGCTCTCCGGATCGACAGAAGAATTGCTTACATTCCGCACACCTTCTTAAAGGAAATTATGGGAAATTGACGGTTATCAACATACACAATTCCCCATATATCATACCTTTTCAGAATTGGAATATTTTCCTGTCCAGCTTTGAAATCTGCTCTGCTGCAGAGACAACACACCCTTGACAAGGCTTTCCAACCAATGGAGGTTTTGTCGTACTGCATACCTATGAAGAATATATATAAATTCGGTTACTTTCATATCAAAATATATCAAACAATTGCAGTAAAAATCAGGTTGGTATTCAAATGCTTATTGCATAAAAATTATATCGATTTTTAGTAATAAATAAGGATCAAGAATATAATTTTGCAATTATATATTTAAAAGTTTTACACATTAAAATAAAATTTTTAACAATTCTGAATCACATTTAAGGGCATCAGGACATAAGAAGAATTCTTGAATATCGCATCTAAGACTCCTTGTTTTTGTGTGACATATCTTTTTACATTATTAGTTGAGATTAGATCTTTTGTGTGTGTGTCTAACAACAATATTTTAATCAATCAATTGTATTATAAAAATAGTTTTTTATCCCCTCAAAAGGAATTTTTTCTCTCTTAGTTGAATATGGGTATGATTTGTGAGATATATGTGCATTTAGTGAGATATATTCACTATTTTAAAGAAAACTATTATACAACATGGTTCCAAATTTTTTTATGCTTTTATAAAGGATATTAAAGCAAATAATGAACTTTAAATGATTTTTTTCTCCAAGTAATACTTAAATTTTAAGAAATAATTTTTTGTACAAAAAAAAAAAAAAAAAATAATCTTAAATTAGGAAAATTACAAAGTTGTATAATTTTTTAAAGAAAATATACAGTAAAATCACTTAAAAAGTTTGTTCACTATATTTTGTACATTATGTTCTACTTAAGGAGTAAAATCTGTTCTTAATTCATCAAATACTGTTTTTAAAGATGGTACCTAAAGGCCAGTATATCTGAAAAATCATTTCCATATTCAATTTAAAGAGGGAAAAAACTTTTTGACTAAAAAAATAACTTTGTAGTTCTATAAAACGAACAAAATATTATTATTAGACGAAAAATAATATTTTAATCATTTTCGTTTTCAATGGTGTAATTGGAGATTTATACTTATTATGAGTATTCATATATTGTTAAATATGAATAAGTACCTAACATATATTCTGCGTATTTTCTTCTTCACGTGTCATACAAATAGATATTTCTTACCTACGTGGGATGTTTTTTCAAGCTCTTATTCAAACAATGACCTTCCTCTTGTTCTGAAGGTCAAGCTTGTAAAATTTCTTCAAAATCAAGACACACACACACTTACGATATTATTATTGAAAACTGAATAAGATATCATTTTTTCTGTGTTGCGAATCATTCAGATTAAAAATAAATTCATTCAGCCGGGGCTATTATTTTACGTTAACAAAGTCTTACGATATTTAAGAGTATAAATTGATATACATCCCACCAAATGCTTCTTATATCGAAACTTACTTTTGTTTTTATTAAAACAAATTACTTAACGAATTCATTAAGGGGAGGGGAGGGGAACTCGCTTTACTGAGATAGAGAAAATTCTATGTGATGTTAAAAATAACCAATTTAAGAGAACATTTTATAAAAATTGACTGATTGTACTGTCACCTATTTTTGTGTGTGTATTTATTGTATTATTTAATTTGAAAGAAATATTATATAAAAAAATTATTTGAAGTAAATTAAGGGTTAAAATGTAAACTAAGTTTCCTATTTCGGAACTGTTTACATACTTCTTCACATACGTTTTTTTTAAAAAAGAAAATAACAAAACTTTTAAAACTGCTCTCAATAAAATAATGATAACAATGTAAAAAATGGAGACACAAAATTGTTGACTGTATTCTCAGTTAATTTTTTTAAATAATTTTTTTCCTCAAACATGGCTATTTTTCGACATTACGGAGATAGGGGAAATGCTGCGTGAAGTAATACCCTTAAGGCTCCCGTCTATCGGCCATTTTGATTTCGCGAACTTAATGTTAATCCTATGGAATTTCTTCTACCTTTTTCAAAGCTTTACGATTTTATCTATTTGAATGTTGAAAACGTGCATCCGAAAGAACAAACAATAATGAAGGTTTCTGCGGAATTACATTTTCTCTCCGATTCTTAAAAATAATTTAGAATATTTTTAAAGACTGGAAAAACCACATATGAAACATTAAATTAGGGGTAAAAATATTTTTAAGAATTGGAGAAAAATATGATTCCTCAGAAACCTTCATTATTGTTTGTTCTTTCGGATGCGCGTTTTCAACATTCAAATAGATGAAATAGTGAAGATGTGAGGACGATAATATAGAGAGAAATTCCATAGGATTAACATTAAGTTCACGAAATCAAAATGGCGGCTAGACGGGGGCCTTAAGAAGTTTTTATGCCGTCACTAAATCTAAAAGTTTTTTAGTCAACTCTTTTATAGTCAATCAGAAATTAATAAACAGCTACTATGAACTTATATGTCTTTGTGGAATTCCAAGAATATAGTTGGCGCATTCCTGCATGTGCTATTCGAGCAGAAGCTAATTCGATTCAGACTATAACACGTGACAAAACCCATTGCGTTAGAATTGTAGACTAAATGGAATTATTTGAGAGGTATATAATATTGAATTAAGAAGGTTTATTATTATATTCGCAACTAACTTCTGACATGAAACTATTAAAAAAAGTTCCATCAAAATTAAATGGTTGATACTTATGCAAACGAAAACAATTTTCGACATATTTTATTTTGAAATGGGTTGTACTTTTTCTGAAAGTAGTACTCAAAGGAAACCGATTTCCCTGAACGAATCAGAAAGTTTTAATGAAAAAAGTTTTTGAATAAAACTTTTATAGTCATTAGTAGACTTTTTCCATGCATTAGTTAAAAAAAATTACGTAGTTTATCCACTATATCTAATGGTGCGTTGCTATGACAACTCAGCCATCAGAACGAAATCACACACAAAACTTGAAAACAACGTCTCATGTTCGAATACTTCCATTCGTGTTTGTTATTTTAAAGTATTTTTAACCGTTTCAATCGTTACCATGGTAACCGCGAGAGAGTTTTTCCCAACTCGGTTAACTTTTTGAACCCTTTTTTAATCCATAATCTACTTGGGACATTGATTATTTGATGGGGAAACAGCTTTACCTGATTGGTCCTCGGTGGTGTCCGCCTCTATGATCTGGTTGTCGAACCACATGTGGGCTACTGTCATTCTGTTTTGGGTGAGGGTTCCCGTCTTATCTGAACAGATGGTGGAAGTCGATCCCAAAGTTTCTACGGCTTCCAAATTCTTTACAAGGCAGTTCTTCAGAGCCATGCGTTTGGCAGTGAGAGTTAAGCAGACCTGTGGGAAAAGAACGCAACTGCTTAAAAATTGCTTCGTTCGCGGCGAAGGAGGATTTCCCCACTGATTTGTTGCTTTATCTAATAAATTTATTTATATTTAAAGAAAGAAAACGTCATATTCGATATTAATCTTATAAATAACTAATATTCAGAATAAAACATAACCAATATACGCAGTGTGGCTATTAACCTCTTCGCTCCTAGCGTATCACAGGCGATACGCTCGTGTTGGCTCTCCTGTGCCCAGTATATCACTGGCGATACGCTCCGTGAGTGTCTTCTACGGCCCAACGTATCAATAAAGATACGTTCGATGAGAACGTTTTATTTGATTTTTTAATGTTACTATACGGCGTTACAATACCGCGAAATCTATATAGATAGGTTATTTGGAGTGTTGACCTTGGTGATATGGGCTTGGATTTCACTTCTGCCTACCAGGAGGGGGGTAATTGTTAAAAGCGCGTGTTGCTGCGCGGTTCTTTAAATACAATGACATGATTGAAAGAGTGCACTTGTTTTCGGTTTGCTGTTTTCTTTCTTCCTTGCTCCTTAGAAGTTCGAAGGAGAATTTATGGCCCTTTATGGGGGTTAGGGCTTTTGGTAGCAGATGTTCTCAGCTGCTCGTTTCATTCGGCCAGTTTTTATTTGTAGCGACAGTCATACGAAAAGAAAGTGTTTATCTGATACTGAGATTTGAGAAATAATAATAAATGAATCTGACAATAATGTTAGCGAAAATAATCCAAATCTGTAATTGACATTAAAGTAAAAAAAATATAAAGGGGGGGGACTAAGATGTGCCCTTTGCTTAAAATGTTGCATGAAGCGTCAAAATATGTGTGTATGACATGTGACGTACTATGCATTGATTTTTTTTTTTTATAAATATACCATACAGCAAAATAAGATTTATCTTTTATATCTATATATTCCATATAATGGCACATCATTACACCATGAAATTTATGTAACATATGTAAATATATTTTGTATTTTTTCTTAAAAGTATGATTAATTTTATGTATAAAACATTCAATTTTTCGATTAAATCTTTTTTTTTTCTTTTGTATATATTAAGTTTAATGCATTTTAAATAAGATATGTAAATACCAAAATATTTGAATGAATAGCCGATTTTAGAGGAATTTTTTCCACGAATTAGGCTTAATATCTAAGACCGTCTAGGCACAGCGTGACACTCCGCGGTAAGAAGCCGCGGGCCCAGAGAAGCACTTCTTTTATCTCCCTCTGGTTGCGAAAGGGTTAAATAACGAGAACTGACGCTGCTACAGAAGTACGCATGCTCCAAATGCTAGCAACTGACAGCTGTTTAGCTTGAAGCCTTCTATTTTGAATGCAATGTCTCTCGTTTCTGTAAACAAATCCGTATAGTCGTAGACTTCGTTCCCACTACAGTTATTTATTTTTGTTTGTTTTTCATCGGAAAAATGACAAATGAGCAACGAATTGAAGTGAAATTTCATGTGAAATTCGGAAACCCCCTTGCAGAAATTTATAATTTAATGAAAGAAGTGTTTGGCAATGAATGTTTATCGTGTGCACTTGTTTTTTGAGTGGTTTAAGCATTTCCAAGATGTTCGAGAAGGCATGGAAGATAATTCACGTCTGCTTCACCCATGGCAAAAAAGGATCACAATATCGAAACAATCGGTAATCTGGTTCGATCTGACTGTCGGTTAAGTATTCGTGGGATTGCTGAGATCTTACAAAGAATTCGCATGGTAATTTTTTCCACCAAGACAATTCATTCCGCATTGTTTGTCCGAATATTTCTCGACAAGGGCAACATCCAATTAAATCGTCTTATTCGCCGGATCATGAGCCATGCGACTTTAATTGGTTTACTACGGGGACATTTATATTAAAAGGAACGAGATTTTAGCCCATTGAAGCTATGAAAAAGAAAACGGAACGCGCTCTGGAGGAGTTCAGAGAAGACTTCCAGCACTGTTGTAACTATGGAAGATTCGCATGGAGCTTTGTCGGGAAGAGGAGGGTGTATATTGAAGATGATGATTAGTAAATATGTATGACATCAAAATAAATTGTTTTACAGCGTCAATCTTGCTATTTAATAGTCACATCTCTTACATAGTGCTCAAAATTGTCCTTTGAATAATTCACTTCTGTAAGAAATTTTTGTGAGAAACAATGAATATATAAATTTAAAACAACGTTAATTTCATTTTATTTTATTTCCCTTCCTGAATTAAAAATGTAAATTGAGAAATAATATCACCGACTCCAATTGTCTTAGAGATTTTACTCAATTTTAGAATTTACTGCAGCAAAAACTTTGAGTTATTGTACATTTTTAGAAGTGAGATGTGAAAAAAAGCGCCAGATGGCGTAAAAATACGTTTAACCTCTGTTTGAATTTATTGGTTTTTGAAACTCATTGGAAAAGGGTTTGTGAGAAAACTTTTTTAACTAACGGGAGTTGAATAGTAATGTGTTTGTTAATGAATATAGTTTTCTGAAACGAAAGTTAATGATTCGAATTTGTGTTTCCCTCTCCTATACTTCTCTTGTCATGTAAATACCTTAAGGCACCCGCCTACCGGTCACTTCGATTTCGTAAACTTAATAATGTAAATCCTATGGAATTTCGCTTTTCGTTCTCAAATTTTTACTATTTGATTTATTCGAATGCAATAAAGTGCATCCGAAAGAGCAAAAAATAATGAAGGTTTGTGTGGAATTACATTTTACTTCTAATTTTCGAAAATATTTTTATTATTTTAAGTATTCGTTTGCGGGTTTTTCGGTCATCCAAAAATTACCAAAAATATTTAAAAAAATTGGAAGCAAATGCTATTCCGCAGAAAACTTTATCATTTTTTGCTCTTTCGGATTTACTTTATTGTACTCAGATATATAAAATAGTCTAGATTCGAGAATGGTAGTAGCAATTCCTTAGAATTAATATTGTGTTCACGAAATAAAATGGCGGGTAGACGAGAGTTTAATAAGTGATCCAAATCATTCCGAGGATAAAATAACCGTTTGATATATCCCTGACGTTTTTCCAGTCCTTTAATTCGTATAAAACAACAACATTCTAATGATTAAAGCAATTTTACTGTGATTTTTCATCAGTTGTCAAGTAATGTTAAAGGCTTATCACTTTGGGGATAGATGCATCCAAAATATTAATTGCCCTTTCAGAAATTTTGCATAACATAAAAAAGTGAGGTAGAATTATCCACCTACGATGGTCCCTCGAAAAGTACTTGTATTTGGGGACAGAGGGCATCACTTGTGGTAAATTGTTGCAACCACTGTAAAGTCATCTGTAAACGAATTTGACAATTATTCATAAATTAGTTTTTAGTCGTTTGTCGTTTGCTGCCACGTCGAGTTGTAGACGTCATTTTGCGTCGGTGATTAATGGATTCATCGTTATGCACCGGAAATCAAGCTATAAAATAACGTGTTTCTTCTTGTGAATCTGCTCCAAAGAAGGCGAGGATGATCTTATTTTTCGGAAAAGTTATGAGAGAATTTGTGAGTTGCGAAAGGCGTCTTTGTGACGAATACGAGAACTGAGACTTAGACTGCTGTCTTATGGGGCACGATGCTTATATTAACAAATTATTTTCGATGCTACGAGCGCCATCTTTTGGATTATCTAAGGACTTATTGTTAGAGCCTCGTAAGTGGCTCAAGTCAGTAGATCTGAAACCAATAGAGAACTCCTAAATTAAGGTCACTAGAAGTATCGGGCAGTAAGGATAAAAAGTGATTGAGAAGTTGAGTACAACGGATACTTCTGACGTAAGAGACGATAGTTTGGTGCACTCACCGTGACGGTGGCTAGTAATCCTTCTGGCACATTGGCGACGATGATGCCGATGAGGAAGATGACGGCATCTAGCCAGTGGTATCCGAGGATGAAGGCCGTGATGAAGAATGCCAGTCCGAGGAAGACGGCCACTCCGGTGATCAGGTGGATGAAGTGGGCGATCTCCCGAGCGATGGGCGTGTCTCCCATCTCCAGTCCGGAAGCCAAGTTGGCGATGCGACCCATCACGGTGCGGTCTCCGGTGTTGATGACGACCCCGCGACAAGTTCCTGGAAGAGAAAGGACTGCATTCAGTATTCTGCCAGGACACTAATTTCATTTCATTTCCTCACAGAATTTCGGAATGAAAATTACGCAACAGCTCTCTGAGGGGAGTTTCAACAATTCAATTTCGTTATACTAACAAGATAGACTTTCGGCGGCTGGTGATTTTCCGACCCCGAGAAGAGAGAGAGAGAGAGAGAGAGAGAGAGTTGATCACCTTGAGTGCCACTGCTGTTTCGAAACCTGGACCAGTGGGTCAGAAGAAAAATAGACCGGTTGCTTTTTGCCGTGTCTCTACCAACCAGGCTGAAAAGACGTCTCATATTTCTAGTTAAGTAAGGCGTCTTAATTTCTAACGTTGTTGTAGAAGAGAGTAGCCACAGACCATTATCTGTTGCTGAATTTCTCACATATTGAACTCTCACGAGACGAAAATGATTCTTATGTGATTCATGTGATGTTAACGTACTTTAAGCCCAATGTGATCTTGTTGATTTTAAGGAAACAGTACACCTTTGTAGAAAGTTTTTTAAATTAATGTAAATTTATCCTACAAATGTATATTTTATGACCTTATATAGCTTCGCAATTAGAAAAAAAGCCCAAGAAAAGTTTTGTTTGTCTTTCCCAAAAAACATATTTATATAATATCAAGTCTGTTTGCGCGTAATATTTTGAAACATTGCATTTTGCGTTAAGAGAATTACCGTTTTTACAGCCTTTCCGGACAGAGAATTCCCATGATCAAATAATATATTAAAACAGCTGTAACTTGGCTTTTAAATAAGATAATATTAAAATTCAATATTTTATCTTTAAAACTCAAACATATTTTTAAAGATAAAATATTGAATTTTAATATTATCTAAAAACCAAAAATATCTATATCTTGATCAAAAATCGTATTTTGAAGGTGTACTGTAAACTTAATATCAGTCTAAATAATATAAGGTCTAAATTTACAACCAAATTACTATCAGCCTGTCACGGCTTCTTGGAATGAAAATTGGCTCGCTTTTTAAGACTTGTAATTCCAATATATTTTTGAGAATTTATTTAATTTAACTAATTTCTTTTTAAATTCTATTTAATTTTTTATATATATCGAGTTTTTAGAAAGATATAAATAAATACGTTTGGACCGTATATTTATAAAAATAATTCCTCACTACTTCTTAGATGAGCACTTATTAATGAATTGTTTTGAACCATGATTAAGTGACGATTCCTGAATCGCTGCCTCATGAAGATAGTATTCTGCAACTCAACTCTATTTTAATGCACATCTATCCCAATATGACTCTTCTCCGAAGAATTGAAACACACGTTCACTCTTGCAGCCTATGAAGCTTGTAACTATGCAACCAAGAAACAAGGCTCCGTTTCGAAACTATTCCATAGTACTTAAGGGGACTTAGTACCTTTGCCTCTTCAAAAGTTCGATTTTTCAAATTTGATTTTAAAAAATAGTACTGAATGTTAGGAGCATTTTAAAGCAAACCGCGTCAAAATCCGACAATTATTACACCCTGTGTAACAAAAAATGTAAATGTCTTAAAGTGGCTTCTTCTATGTAATGCAATGTAAACAAACCTCTTTTTCTCAGTTTGTTATTTTCACACTTTCCCACAGGATTAAAAAAATGTTTTGCATGTAGAACTTTAAAATTTTACGTGACTGTTGTACTTGTAAATCTTTATTCTGTGAACCTCAATTTTGTTAATAGGATGATTAGATTTTATTTTATAACATGATACATGAAAAAAAAAGTTACTAAATACAAAATTGATAACTTTTTTAATTTTTCAATTTTTTTAATGTAAGGTAAATTTAAAATTTGAGGTTTACAGAATAAGGTCATTATTTAGCTTTAATTTGGTATAAGAATTATGGTTCTACTGTACATCTTTCAAATGTTATCTTGTGGGTAACGTAAGGTAAGCTAATTTATTTTTCAAATATTTGTACGCATATTTCGTGTTGTATAAGAAAATATATTAATTTAATAGCAACACTTGACCCAATATTTTAAACTATGCACATTATTACACAAACTGGCAAAGTTTGATACTGAAATGAGCAAAAATTGTTGTTTTATGAAGAATCGAAAAAAGTTTGTCAAAAATGTTCTACTTTTGATTTCGTAAGGTACTAAGTCCCCTTAACTTTGCTTTGATTGAATTTAAATTTAGATTACCCATTTTTCATCTAACTGCTTCCTAATTTAAAGACTTATTTTAAATACTCAATGTTTCCTTTTATTTTACTTAATTATATTTGAAAATATGCAAACATCCATTTTAATCAAAGGCAATTGGTAAATTAATCTGGTTAAATTCAGATCGGAGATTAAAGCGCCTTAGGGGTAGGCACTCCAAATAAAACTCACTACGAATTAATAGGATGATTATTTATTAACCCCATTTCGAAGCAACACTTAGGATATTTGCGCGGTCCTCATAATTTTGAACAAAAGGCAACCCCTGAGAAGCACTTGTGAGGGAATCTCTCTCTTCCTTCAGAGTGGGGAGGTCGGAAGGAAGACTCGATTTGTTCTAAAACACTTAATTTATTTACAACACAAACCACATCACAAGTTTGATCGATCCAAGTTAAGAGATGCACCTGTAACGTCGTGATCCCTGAATGCGTAGAATGAAGTGGTAAACAAGGGATCACACAGCTTAAGAGGCGATAATTCTTTATTTAACAAAGTTAAGATTAACTTATGTTTAATCGTTTCCGCCAGGATTCTTTTTACACATGTAATTACACAGCACCGAGGCAAATCGCATATATCTAAACAGCACAAGTCCTAACATATATAGTTGAAGAAAAAAACACCAATATCTCAGTATTCGATGTAGTTCGATTAAGTTCTCAATTCGAAGCGAAGGCAATCGCCTCCAACTTAAAGTTGTAACGCTTTCTCGCTCCTTAGCAGGAATCCCCTCCTCTCTTTTTCTTCACCCTTTTTAAGACCTCGGGTAGGTCTGTCCTCCGCCTTCTTTTTGAGTTATTTTCCTTTTTTCAAAGAACAACCTAATCAAAGAGAAACTCCGCTTTGTCCCCTGCAACACTATTCGCTCAAGTCGGATAATGTCCGTCTTCCCCACGTGCAAGTCGGTGTCGGCCGTCACAAAGCTAGGCCATAAATTCCCAATATATCCATGACATTGATCAACAATACCTCACAAAGAGGATTCAACTTTGCCGCACCTGATTTTGTTCTTTATTGCTTTTAAGCTATATATTTTTAATGAATGGGAACAAAACGGGGTTCAAAACAAGTCTGTGGAGGGGTTATTTATAGCCTACGCTACACACCCAATTAATAAATATGACGACAATTGACGTATGCGAGATATGTGAAGACCTTAAATACTGTAGTACACTTATTTAATTCAATAGCTCTGACTTCTTAGCTATCTAATCTAGATTCAATCTCGAGTGACAGATCGTTAATACAACTATCAATTACTAAATATCCACGCTTAGCATTCAATTTGACTACTCACTGCTCCGCTAGCAGTCTATCCTATCTCTCCTCCCTAACTTGAAAGCTTAGATTATATATGGCAGTCTTAATTTGCATGTTCACGCTCTCTTCTTCGGAGGAAGCTTTCTAATAAAATAATTTTTAAGGACCAAAAATTCCTCAAGAGGACTGTTAGTGAAACGAGCGCAGATAGAGCCGTCACACACTTGCCCATAGAAATCCTCCGCCATGCCAAGGGAGGACTTGGAGCCCTCGACCGAGTTGAGTAGAATCATCCTTGCTACAAGGCGAGTCCTTAGGGCCAACAGGACCCGAGCTCCTGACGTGATGGAAGCAATGCTAGCCGAGAGAGCTCGCGACCATGATTTCGGCCACTTAACTAACTCGAACAATGGAATAATAATAAACATATAGAGTTGAAATAATTTTTGAGAAATACTAGAGACATCGAGTTACATAAATGCAACTTAAGAACTAAGGCTGATGGAACTAAATAGGGACATATTGAGCTATGACTAAGAGAGGCGTAAGACATGTGAGATGGGTTTTTTACTCTCGAAAGTCATGATATGTGAGTGCATAGTTGAAACTGACTCGTGGTAGGCCCCACACTCAATGATTCTCAATAGGATCTCATCCTTCGAAATCTTTTAGGATTTCTCTATGATCGCTTACAATCTTTATAATTTATTACAATAAAATTCCGCAAAAACCAAAATCACCATCCTACAAAAAACGTACCAAATGCATCGAGTAACGAGACTTATAGAATTGTTACTGCAAGTTTCTTATATAGATATTTTAACTCCCTAAAATGATTCATAAGCACAGATTCTTCGTTTCTATATTTCCTGTGGAAATGAATCCTCGGGATCTTTCACGCCTTATTTTCTTTGACCTCCTCAGACAAAAGGTCAACTTTGAACTATAAATTTGAGAATAGTTTGTATCAATCGGTTCTAAAAACATGAAAAAGTACTGAAAAAAATGTTAAAAATAATTATTTTAATTTTTATTGTTGAGAAATTAAGCGTCTCCTGGAGGAGACATTGGGACAAAGTGACATCCTCATGTTAATTTAAAATATTTCTTTAATCTTAATTTAATGAGTAATTCGTAATAATTAGCATAATGAACATAATGTAAAATTTGAATCGCAAAATATTCCTGTCCGAACTGTTTTTTAAAGAAGAA